>BJBW01000900.1:226951-313440 GCA_004320125.1 Scolopax mira
TGTTTAAATAGAATAATGAAGCATTGTTATTAAGGAAAACAATTTTTTTTGCCTACTGTATGATTAGGTGCACTTCATACATCAGGAACACTGCTGCAGGAATTGCTTGTAAATTCAAAAAAGGCTTTCCTCTGGAGATATAAACTACTTACGGAACTCAGATGTCAAGGCTCGGGTGTGTACAATTGTATTATCCGGAACATAAAGTTGTGAAACAGAATTACTGTTGAGTTCAACAAAATAATGAACAAAACATTGGGTACCTTTTTCTTGGTCATGCTTTAGAACTAGAATTTGCTCTCATTCCTGAAATGCATATTACTATCGTGGTTTCATTTCCTTCAAACATGGGTTTGGAATGATTCATGCCACCTTGGTGCTTATGTTACTGTGTTTCCAGTTGTAATTATCTATCTTTTTGGATGGGAATTTTAAAATTGTTTTAGAAACAAAGACTAATTTCAATAGGAGAACTAATCTATTCTAAAACATTCTGAACATTCACTTCAAACTTGCAATTGAATGTGGGTGTAGCCTTCCATCCAAGTGGAGCCCTGCTGAAGTCAATGGAGCTGGTATACTTGCTACTCATTTATAAACATTTGCATTGACATTGATGATGGTATGCAAGGGATAAAATTGCATCACTTTGATGACACAGGTCCCGTGTCTGTACACTGGCTGTACAGTAATTTCATTGATTTCTCTTTGCTGTCATGCATTTAATTCAGCAATTTTAATCACTTCATAACATATGCTCATTCAAATACATGCTTTTCAGGTTAATTACTTGGGACCTAACCCCCAATTTAAAAAGAGACTCAAGGCAATATTTTTAAATATACTGAAGTCGCCAAAGTATGCGTAAGTGTGATCCCAGAAGCAGATTTAGGGAATTAGACATTTTTTAATCAATAAGGATATTCCTTGTCATAATAATTTGAAAAGTCATTTCAGACACATGTGAAAGTCCTGCCATAGCAATGGATAGGACTTTCACAAATGTCTGAATGAATAAACATGTATATATCTATCTGCATGAACCGAAACACACATAGAGATAGAAACTTATAGTATATATATATAAACTCGTATTATGCATACATACATAGGGCTTAGTTCCTTAAGTCTTTAAAGTCTGGTTGATAATGACACAAATGAGAAAAAATCCTTAAGTCAGCACAACCTTCAACAGCAAGCAGTAACTTGGTTTTAAAACTTCGTATTCAGATTTCTGTAACAATTATCACCTCACCTGAGTATTCTAACAAGTTAATAAGTAGCTGAATTGAAATCCTCATCAACATACTATGTAATTTCATTGAGAGTATCTGCTAACTCAGATCAACTCAATTAATCTCTAGTGGAATGAAACAAAGAAGCAGATGGCAATGTATTTTAGTCAACGCCAACTTTTTATTCTATATACATTTCTAAATACACTATTCCTAGGCATTAGTCCTAAGGCATTGAGAAATTGCCTTACTTTTAATCTAAGGCTTTAAATAGACAGCATAGACTCATATTCCATTTTATCACGAATGATTACAGTTTTCTCAAATAAAACAGTTCCCTCAGGCTCAGTTCTACTTGATACTTGGCCTGACAATCCCATTGGCTTCCATGGGAGCAGCAAGTGTCTGCAGTGCAAGACACCACCACCTTGTAACAAAGGCCATGTCATATGCAGTGAACTGCACTAATATTTAGTTAAATGCAGTGACCTCTGCCACATGAACTAACAAATTCTGATCACTAAGGATACATTTGGTATTACTTTTTCCATACTTCTTCAAAGCTGAGGATTTGGCATTCTAAATCTCAGTGCCTTCATCCTCATCCAGAAATAATAAAGGTAGATCTCTCAATTCACATGCTCCTGAGAGCAGCAAGTGGGTCTCACTCTTTATTCCTGGTCTGGTGGTCAAGGCATTTGGAAAGTTGGCTGAAATTTGAGTTCTGAGCTTGTTTGTAATATTATTTTTACGTGTTATATTTGATGACACCGTCATTAAAACACACAGAAATTGGTTAGAAGAAGGGCTGAAACCTGTTATTTCCTATTCCTACCCATGTGCTGGAACTCTAAGTTAAGGGTCCCACTGATGATCCAGCTCTTGTAATCTTGATTGTTTTTTCCAACACTGCAGCAGCAATGTCAGGAGAATTGGGCTGTGACTTGTGTCTGTTGTGAAGTCTTGAGTAGCTGATGCCTGGGCTTGGGCTAGCTGAGAAGCAAAATCCATGTGTATAAAGCAAACCATATAATTTAGTCAGCAGATGCTCAACAATTTAAGCCATCTTCAAATTGAGGTGAGAGTTGGTTTTTTTTAGTTCATCCATGTATGGTGACTTTTACAGGCATTATATTTTTATTGACTACTTTAGTATGCTTTAGCCAGTCTCTATCTCTTGCAGAAATAAACAGAAGTCTATAGTATATTTAGTTCCTAAAAGGGAGAAAGAGCAGTCAAGATTTAGGCATGCAGTGTAGGCATGATTTACACCAATAGCATATGAGCAGCATCGGAAGAAAACAGGGTTCTTCTGTCACACTTGGAGTTTGCATTAAGGATTTTGGCCACATGACTATGGCAGGAAGGGAAAGGTGTATTTTTTAGCCTGAGGGCAGTCCTAGCAAGAAAAACAATACTGGAATACTGTTCCACCCTCAAACAAGATTTACCTGTCCTGCCTTGCCATTTTAGTTTTTCGCATTGTTTTCTACTTGTTTCCATGGTTCCTGTGTTGATTTAGCTGACAATTTATCTGTTTTCAATGTATGTATCTCTTGTTCTATATCCATATTTCATCCCTTTGACTCTCTCTTTACCATCTTTACCATTTTTTTTCTCTGGCTTGTTCCCTCATAACCCATCCTTTTTCATGACAGAACTTTATACACTCTTGTCTTTGCTTGCGTTCTACTCCTTTTGCTGTTTGCTTTTTCTTTGCATTTCCCCTCTATTCACTTTTTTCCTGCCAGTTGGCTTATGAAGAAATGTATTATAGAAAGAAGTTACATGCATGATATTTCTTTGAAAACAGAACTACATTTACAGTAACAGAAGCCAACACATCGACCTGCAATATCAAATTATGGATGAATTTAATTTAATTCAAACTAAATTAATGCATTTATAGCATGCCATATGTATGCCTGATACATTACAAACATGAAAGACAGAGTACACACACTGAAAATATTACAACTGAGCATTCTAAATTTTATAGATTCTACTTAGGTTTATGCTGGATAACACATTTCAAGGAGTATACATAAAGTCAGTGAGAAGACCAGGGTGGGGATGCTCATAAAGAAGGGAGTTTCAATCAAGGTCTTGAAGAGGAAAAGAGATTGGTTGATCTAGGTCAGAATTTTGAGGGAAAAACCTCATGTCATAACACTGGCATAATTATAGTCCAAAACCAGCCTGGATCGCACTCTTTTATGATCCAATGCTTGTGTTATATATAATGCACATATTAAATATCCATAACATATAATATTCTTTATATATATATATCATATATATACATATGGGTGTTGGTGAATTACTTCTGGTTGTTAACTATTTGACCCCTACTTCACTATAAATACTGTTGGTTTTTTTCTTAAACTTTTGTCCAAAGAACTGTCCACAGACTTTGATGATCTTCCTATCAGATTTGCTGTTACTGGCTTGGATCCCCCTTTCCTGGTGATTCACATTGCATCCTTATGACTTGTTGAACTTTAATCCTCATATACTCACAGAATACCATGAAATATCATGATGCTTAGCTTTGCTTTTAAAGCAAGGGCTCTATTGCAAAAACTGTTTCTGACAATAAAAATTTCTGAAAATAAAATGAGTTCCAAATAAAAATTTGCAATAAAATGAAATAAAATGAAAATTCCTACTGTTTCTATAGATTATTGTTATTTTGGCAGCTAAAACTTTAATTCATTTGGGCATAACTGTAATACATTTCACCGTTCGGCTAGACCTGCACAGGTTGATTGTGAAGTTCAACAAGGGCAAGTGAAGAGACCTACATCTAAGGAGGAATAACCCGATGCATCGGTACAGGTAAGGGACTAACCTACTGGCAAGCAGCTCTGTGGAGAGTTCTCATGCACTACAAGCTGACCGAGAGCCAGTAATGGGAACTTGTGGCCAAGAAGGTCAATGGTCTCCTGGGGTGCATTGAAAAGAGCGTGGCCAGCAGATCGAGGGAGGTCATCCTTCTCTCTACTCTGCCCTGATGAGTAGAAGAGATCTGAGTAGATGAGATCTGAAGAGCTGTGTCCACTTCTGGTCCTCCTAGTTCAAGAAGGACAGGGAACTATCGGAGAGAGTCTAGCCAAGGGCTGGTTTGCTCTCCTATTGAAGTTGGCAGTGAACGATGAAGACCCAAAGGACACAAATTTATATCAATGTAGAAACTGACACTTCTTTTCCTGCCTCATAAAGAGTATAGAAGGTTAATGAAAATATGTGTTGTGAATTACCCTTTACCAGAGACATTAAAAAATGCTGTTTAGATGGTGAACCCACTGAGGAATGTGTACAAATTGCGTATTTGGACTATTCTTTTGAAAAAATATTATGAGATTCAAGATTAACCTGTGCACAGAACAATATTCTTACTCATCTTAATAAAATGTATTTGCCATGGCCAGTGCAAACTCAGATGAGCCATCTCCTGCACAGGTAGAATTTTTCAGTTGTCAGTTATGTTGTTCTTGGCAATCAGCCATTTTGTGTCTAATAGGGTACTTTTTCTTTAATCAATCTGTGACCTGAGTGAGTGGCTGATTCAATTACACATATACCATACATTTTGCATTGATTTAGCTTACATAAAGAATGTTGAATCAAAAGCTTTGGAAGCCCTAGTCTGCAAAATTCCAGTATGAATCAAACCTTTTTGGAATGGATAAGTGTCACGCTCAGTGATCAAATATCAAATTTCTATACTTATTCAGTTAGATCATAGGAATTTCCATATTGAATCAAATTGCATCATAATCCCTCCAGTTTATTATCTTGTTTTTAACATTGGTCAGGACCAGATGTTTCAAATGAAGATAAAAAAGCCTATGCTTAAAAACCTGCAATAAACAAAGGTGGTATAAAGTTCCCCTAAGGAAAGGAAATACTCTAAATTCTGTCATTTAGAAATTGGGTTAATCACTAAGTAAGAATGCTTATATTTTATCCAACAGTTTTATTTAGTATATGTGAACATGCTTAATTCTTCCATAAAACAAAAATTAGATAACCTTTTTTTTGCTGCTTGAAGAAAGGCAATTTCTTATTTTTGCTACTGACAGGAGTCATTAGTGCCTAGCACTATGTCTAGTAGTAGGAATGTCAGTATCTGTTGGGTATCTTTGACAACTAAAAGCTGGGTTGAGCCTGTTATTTAATGAGCATAAACCACTTCTGAATTTTTCTCAGTGATTGCATACTGCATTGGGTATTTGGACTAGTGACTAAGACTTGCTTTTCTATGGGGGATTGCTCTTGAATAGCTGATGAACAAACCAAATCAAAGCACTTTGATTAAATTCCATCTAATTCTGGATTCTTCCTGAGCAGTTTTGTATCATTTTTGTGTTGAAGAACAAGTGTTCTTTTGGAGGGGAGAGAGAAAGCAAGTTGACCATCCCCCTAAAGAAAAAAATTTTCCCATGTGTAACAACTGTGGAATGACATACAGCTTTTTAATAGACTTTTAAAAGCTATCTGGAGACTTAGTAAAAAGCTTCCGTGCCCAATAGATAACAAAATGCTATATTAATTTTAGTGCCAGACCTTAATTAAAAAGAAAACCATAAAATGTATAAATGGGTACTATATAGAATGATGCAGCTTTGTGGGATCATTTAGCCTCTTTGTCACAGAGATTACAGAAATTAATAAGAAGACATAATTTGTGTAATAGTGTACTGGACAGAAAGTACTCGATATATTTTTCCCCTTTTGAACAAGCAGTTGTTTCTTGGAGTGCGTGGTTCTGCCTTTCCAGGTAAACTCTTCCATCAGGGATAGTCCCCAACAAGCAAGGCTGTTGTTAAGGCTGTGTCTGCAAATGAATTGTCTATAAACAAACTCAGCATCTGGCAGACATTCCAAGGTGAAAGCCAAGCAGATGGCTAATTTAATATAATCTAAGTGACTTTGGATCAGATAAAGCAATTGAATTAACAGCACTTTAAATGAACGTATACCACACATTCTCACTATGCCATTATAATAGGCACCTTTTTATATCTTGAAAATCATTGCTAATTGAAGTTTCATATGGTGAATGCTTATATCTGTAAGACATACAGCTAAACAGCCTGAAAAAATATGCTATTATAAGTAAAAGCAATCAGTCTTATAACCTTTAATTCAAATATAGTTATTTTCTTCAGAACTCTTCCAGACAATTTTTGAATGGTGGAATGTAGACTTGATAACATGAACTTTTAAGCGCATATGCTGCAGGTGAAATTTAACTCTGAGAATTACAGTAAATTTGTTTTTTTTTTTTAAGTAACTCTTTATTAAATAAAAAGCAAAACAAAACAGGCTTTGAATTATAAAGGCCTTTTAATCATTATTATTAGCTGTTAGTATTCATGACATTTTTTGAATTGAAGTATTATTTGATCTATGCTGGAGGAAACAAAAAAGTTTTTCTCTTAATTGCTTTGTATGCCACATCTACATTCAGAGGGTGAAACTGCATGAACACTGAGCTGTACAGCTGATAACACAACCAAAGTCAAAGGCTTACAGTTCCTTTTTATTTGTTTGGGTTTTTTTCCTATATATATATCCAAGTTAATTCTCTGTGAATTATTCAATGCCTCTTCCAACAAAATTCTGCATTTCATTTGTGTGAAACAGATAAAAAGCAGATGTAACAGAATTTTTCCTGTACAAAAAGGAGGATGTTTGAGAAAAGGGCTCTTCAGCTTCTTTTCATTTTTCTCTCACTTGCATGGAACTCTGAAATCACTGCCAAACCCATAATTGCATTATGCTCTGGAGTTAGACATATGATCTATTGGAGATGGATTAAATACAGGCCCTCGGTGCTGCATGATGTAAAGAAAAGCTTCTTCCTGGTACTCCAGAGCTCTGTGAGAATAACCTTAGATTCCTGAGCAAATGGCCATTCATCTTTTGGCACCGTCTGCCCATTCTGCCCACCAATGTGAAGTTAAAATAATGGGTAAATTCATGAACAGAATTATAAAACCCAATGCTGGTAATTGCAAGGGACTTATTTGATTACTCAGGGAGTCTCTTTCAGATTTATGTTTTTTTCTTTCCTATATACAGTAATCTCATAAAAAACTTTTAAGGTGTTCTGGCATAGGTTAAGACTTGCTGCTATTTACCTTCTACCAAAAATATCTGAAAAACTCATTCACTCACAAACTTTTTTCAAATGCCTAACTTTTTTTTTTCACATATAGCTTAAGATCTTTCATATATGGTATGAAGTCAAAGGAGTCTAAAGCAGATGAAATTGTAATAATCAGGTGAATTTCAATAATCAGGAAAAGAAGACAAGAAAAAAAGCTTGCAGATGTGCTACATTTGGCTCTCCTGCCCTACAGTCCCTAACATGTACCTGTCTTCTTATATTCTTGAAGACCCTTGATTTTTAGCCATTATTGTACTACACCACTTCTCTTGCAGAAGACATTTCTTTCAAAATAGACATTTTTCACTGTAAATGTATTTATAATGGAAATATAAATACAAATACTTCTATTTGATTGAGATATGGAAAAATATGTGAGTATAGTCTTGGGTCTCCCATTAACCCATACCAAATAATATTTTCTCTTTGACAAAAAAGATGTGAACTCTTGTCAAAATCTCAAATTTAAAAGCTGCTTACGGAAAAATTTAATCCCTCAGGTATAATTCTAGATAGATTAATTACTTTTAAAAAAGAATAAATTAGAAGTAATTTTCTTCACTCCAGACATGCTCAATAAGGAAATCAGACATGACGTTTTACCAAGAAGACTTCCAACCATATGTTAGCAGAAAGTTAGACAGTGTCTTGACCCTGCCCTTTAAAATACTTTATTTTAACTATATAACTTTGAGGAAAATATTCTTCTTAATTCTACAAGTTAAGATTTTCCTTTTTACCTTCGCCAAAGACAATTGTTGCAGTCTAAAACTTGCTATGGGCAAAAGAGAACACTTACAACAAAGCCAAGAATTTACTGCTCAAACCATGTAAAATAGTTTATATTAGTCTGGCTGAAATTATATAAACTCTTGTAGTCAAATTCAGATTATTACATAGCACCCTCACTATTAATTCAAAACCAGGACACCCATATGACAATATACCGATATATATGTGAACTTCCTAGTGTAAACCTGGTGTTACACTGTCCCTGCTCCCCATAGATAACAGAGCCACAGTTTGAGTCATCCTCAGGAATAAAAATGGGGTCACAGTGAGCTGTCAGTATCCTGGTCTATTAAACTGATTGTGGTTGTTTCTTTCTTCTCAGCCTTGGGTTCACTTGACATTACTTTTAGAAATTTTACGAAAGTTGCTTTTTCCCCACTGTTTTCCAGTTCCATGTGTCCTCTTTTATCCCCTTAAAGCTGTGTTTGTCTGACTCACAAGATGAGATTTTCCTTTGTGAAAAATAATTGACCACAGTGGTCTATGATCATGCTCAGAAATTTCTGATGCCACCTGGTACCTCTACTTGTCTATAATATATTTTATTACTAGAGTCATAGACAGTTCACTCAATGCATATTAGCTGCTTGTTTTTATTCTCTATTAATTAGCAGTAGGTGTTATGCCACATAGTGTCACAGAGCTGAATTAAAGCTAAAACAAATTTAAGCAATATGCACCTGACCACTAGAGTCACTACCACAGCTAAAATAAGTTAAATTCACCTCAAGCCAGTACAAGTCCAGACAAGTCCTGAGCCCCTGTACTGTCAGGTCAGTACAAAGCCTGTCACATTCTATGATTAACATTATAATTTTAAAGTCATATTTGTTGAGCTATGCATCTTTGGTCTTGTCTATACATGTAATTCATTGGAGTTAATAGGATGTTTTAATGAAAATTGGTTGTAGAAGAAGTACAGGCATTGGTGGAGCTATGTCTGAAGTTACAATTGATTTATTAAGGAGTTTAAAGTTTATTAATACTTGATACTTCATTAAAACTTGCTCCTTATATATAATTACTAATATTATAGCTTGATTACGGCCTAATCATCTTAAATGTGGCTTATGCATATCACACAAGTTAGAAATATGCACATTTTGACAATATAGGACTCTACTACAGACCACAGGATTTTGCAACACAGGAAAAAGTAAGACAATGAATCATTAAAGAATTTGTAATTAGTTATACTAATATGTTACCAATAGATATACCAATACTTCTGTTTATGTTTTTTTCAATTGCTTGTCACCTCTTAGCTCTTGCCTAAAACTTATAATGTTTAGTATGGTTACTAGTTATTATTGATTATATAAGAATTAAAGATTGACACTCAGAGGGACATATGTGTTGGGGAAAGGAAGTAAAAGAAGATTCATAAATCTTGTATTACCTTCATCTCATCTCTTATGTCTCTTCCTTGTGTCCAACAATTGAACCTCCAAGTGGAAAGAAGACAATTTTTAAACAATATTTCAGTTTATTTAAGAAAGTGCAATTTTGGTGAGTCTGGAAAAGTTTTCAAATTTTAGCAGAATTTGGAAAAGGCTTAAGAGAAAACAACAAAAACAAAAACAAAAAGAGACGGAAGACTTTCCTTTCATAGAGTCTCAAAAGCTGGGATTTGAGGTATTTTTGGCATAAAAATTTCTATTTTTTTTTATTACATGCCCTGAAAAGAAAGTTTCAAAAATACATTGAAGTTCTTATTCATCAAATATAATGTTTCAATAAACCTGAAGTGGTTTATTAATTCATTTTTTTTGTTTGGGTAACATTTGCCTGCTAACATTTATCTGCACCTTTCCCAGCTTCATCCTGTCCTCTGTTAATATCAGTGAGTATAACTGGCAACTCAAGAACACTTGCCTCCTCTGAGCGCGTGGATGCTCTGCAAGGTGACAGTGTGAGCTTTGGATGTGAGTCTTCACTTTGTATCCCAACTCACCTCCAGTGGATCAGTACATTTTGTTAAGAGAATAATTTTTAAGTGACCTTTTCCTCTTCTTCAGGAGGGAGACTGAAATAAAGAGCTATTAAATCAGCTCCTACTTAGCTTGTGAGCTCTGCCAAGCTTTGTATAAAGCACAGAAGGAAGGAGAGGCAAAGAGGAAGGCTTTTTTTTCCTGCTGAGCTGATTTTCTCAAGGTCTAAACACTTCAGTTTAAAAGCAATAAAAATTCAATTATATGTTCAAAATTATAGGATTTTTTCTCAGTAGCTCCTTCTGTGATTAATTACTGTAATAGTTTAGAAATAGCTGTTATTGCAGGACCATCTTAGGTTCCAAAGCTTATAGATCCCTGCTAACTGTGAGAGTGAAGTAATAAAAATACAACAATTTTCTAAAAAATAAAGAAGGTGGGAAAATCATGGTGGTTATTTTTATCTGCTACAGGGAGGTGTGATTATGTGAGTCAACTCATTGTTACCTGAAGGGAGTCAGATCAAAATTAAGACTTTCTACTAAAGCACACAATTAAAGTTCATTGCAAGTGTTGGAGCAAAGTGACAATTGCTGGAGAAAGTATGTACTCCAAACAGATGCACCACTGGAAATAGAATTTTTTTTTTCCTAGGACCATTCTGCATTATTAAATCTGACAACTTCCACTTGAGCTTAGTGTCCTGAACTAAAAATGAGTTTCTCATTTGGTTTAAGCAATTGTCACATAACATGTAATTTGGAAGAAAGTTGACTTATAATTTTACTCACTGGCCGGGGAAAAAGTCCTGCATTCCTTAAAAACATAACAGTATTCTTGATGTTGACAGTTAAAGATAGTTCTTTTACCTTTATTTCATTCCTTTCTGCATTTGTTGAGAGAATAATATTAGAAACAGAGTTTCAAAGCTTCTCTTTATTAGTAGAACTAAAGTAAAGCATTTGAAAATCTCCCACAGTGGGAGAAAATATTCAAGTTCAAATTTTCCCAATCAATATCTTAGCTCTGCAGTCTTACAGGCTGTGTAATAAGTCATCTAGGTTACTACGAAATGAAATTTTCTTTAAACATCTAGTTATATAGTGTGACATCAATCAGAGATATAATCCGTAATAAAACATACTCTAGCTCTTTGCTTTCATGCCATAAGTAACTTTACATGTCATTTCCTTCAAATAAAGTTATGGCTGCTCTCTCAATTCACACACCTAACACCTATTACTGCTAATGGCAGTCAGGCATAAGAACAGAAAAAACACTATCCCCCCCACTGTTAACTCTACATCTCTGCGTTAATAACATTCATATGGAGATAGAAGACAAGAAAACCTGAAATTGAGGAAAGAAACACATATCTGAATTGGCTCTTTTAAAATGCATGAGATTCAGTCACAGGACATTTTAGAGGAGAGTAACTAGCAGTCACACCCATTTCATCCTTAGCTTTGGTTGAGAATGTAAAAAAAATTTGGCTGAATACACAGTAATGGAAAAATTTAATAATTCATTCTTTGGATTACAATAACATTTGGAGACCTATTATGCTTGACGCTGCACAAATACATGGTGAAAGTCAGTCCCTGTCTAGAAACATGGATAATCTGACCAGACAGAAGAAGTAAAATGACTTTCAGAAGCAGATTAGTGGCAAAACAAGAAATTACTCAAAACTGGGACTCTAAGACAAAAGACCTATCCATTGTATCACATTGTATTTCCAGTCAATTTTTTCTCTTCTATTTTTATCCAGGTCTTACATACATCAGAAGGGAGCAAGCAATGCTTATAAAGTAGGTGCTAAACACCTTTTTCCCCAAACACTACAAAAATTTTATGATAACTGTATAATTATTCCTTCAGAACTAAGGATGATTAGCATCTGAGCTGCTTCTGAAGTTAAAGTCCTGCCATACAAAAGGCCTATGGAGAAATATTTTAAGGAAGCATAAGCAGCTCTTAATATTTTGGCTTTATATTGATTACCGGAATTAAGAGTAAACCCTTAAATTAATCGTTCAAATTGTTTATTGATTTGATTTGGCCCTTGGGATTTTGATTAAAATAAAAACTGTTCCACTCTTTCTTTTAATGTTGGGCTTGGATGTATCCCATTCCCACTTGTCACTGAGGATAGTGGTCAATTCAGTGGTCAGTGTTATTCATTCAGAACCTCGGGACACATCTTTAAGCCCCTCATATTTCATGAAGATCCTGCTCTTCAGGATGCCTGTCTGGCCAAGATCCCCACAATGAGTGAAACAACGTGGAAGGAGAAGGACACAGAAGATTCAAAATTTCAGTGGGTTTAATGACTCTGGACTTTGGCTTTTTTTTTTTTCCTGTTAACCACGTGGTGTGGGTGAACAGGATTGTGGAAGAAGCAGAGACCAGAAGAAGGAATAGAAGAAACAGGAACACTGGCAAGGGAAGGCCCGTGATCAAGTCCAACAACCTTTAAACAAAGCCTGACAGCCCGATTGATGAAGGAGAATTTGCCTGCCTGGCAGTTGGGGGTTGCAGGGGTGTCAGTTGGGAAAGGAGATGTATTGTTACTATATAAACTGCCTGTTTGTTAATAAAACCATTCTGGTTGTATCACCAACTGAGGTCCCTGCCTTCATATGCTACAATGTGGGAAGTGTGAGGCAGAGACCCTTCCTTAACTACCAGTTATATTCACAACAGAGTACAAAGGGAGGTAATCTGGACCTTAGTGTATCTCTCAGCTGACACAACAAAGCTTTTAATTGCAAACAGAGCTCAAACACTGAGCAACTAATATACTATTACTTTACCCCAAGCATATCGGTGTGTTTCCTATATAAATTTCAGCTGGATTATATCCTTTCTTTTGCTATTCAGATACAGAGGGCATTTCTAGATGGGAAAGACTAAAATAGGGAGAAGATGGAGGAGACAAGACCTGGGGAAGGTTTAAAGAAAACCTAAAGCAAGTAATGAATCATAATGGAGAACGATCTCTTTTTCTGTCTTTTTTTCTGGCCTTTCTGTTTTCTTCTGTGCCTCAATGTCCTCTTATTGCTAATGAAAGCAGTTCTTCAGACCTAGCAGTCCTGTTTTTCTCTTTGAAAGCCTAGCTGGCTTCTTTTATTTAAAGTCATGTAACTAGGTATTAGATATCATGAGCCCTTTCATATACTTAGATACAGGAAATTGCATTTCTGGGGGAAACTTTCTCATCTCTTTATGTAAAAATTAAGTTACTTTCTTCATTCTAAAAGTAATTTTTTTTTTCATACCCTACTTCAACACTTCAACAAAATTTCACTCACTTTTCCTATCTTTTTATTACATCTTCAGTTTCTCTTGGCCACCTGTCAAACATTCCTGTAATCAACTGTCCCTATAACTGTGAAAAAACCAAAACATTAAGTTTTGGCTTCCTGCAGTTAAAAAAGCAGTTTCTGATTGATTGCAAGTTCAGGACAAGACAGGTAAAATTCCAGAGAGAGGTCTTGAGCTCCCGTATTGACTCTGGGTTGCTTTTAGTCTACTTTGTGCAGTCTTTGACAGATCAAACAAACTGCAATACCTCAGGTGTACTAGCTGTTTTTCTTAACTTGTGTCTATCCTCTAGATCTGGTGACGACTTTTGAAAACTTTACTTTCTTTTAGCTTGGTAATAATAACAGTAAGGCTGAAAGAGTAGCTGAAACTGCATTTGCTAGGAAGAAGGTAGAGCTGAATAGAAAAAGAAACTTTTTTAGGGGATTTGTTGATGTCAAAATTTAGTTTAATTGATTTATTTGCAATTTAAGAAGTTAAATTATTAGTTATTCACTATTATGGTTAGTTAAATATTTTGCAAAATACTTAGGAAAGCAGTGTCTGTCAAAACACTAAATTTTAATATTTAACTCCTTTAAAGTAATGATGGAAAAAAAACATATATTAAAAAAAATAAGATCAAAGCATGGACACTGCACAGTAGCAAATTAGCATATAAAATTTTATTATTTGCAAAATATTTTTTCCTTCTTTCATTCAAAACAATTTTCAAGGTAATTTAACACAGATGTCAGCATATTTGGCAGAGGATGGGGAAGGTACCTTCACTTACATTTCTTATTTGGTCTACACTCAATATTACTACTGCTGGTGCTGCTGCTACTAATTGTACATATTTTGGCTGACCTTTTTTTTGCATTTCTTTTTTTTTTTTGCATTTACTGAGAAAATTTACTCTATTCAATAATGGTTGAAAAATAACATGAATTTTGTAGAATGTGCTAATAAATCTTTCTTCATAAACAGACAAAAGAGCCAGAGACTTAGAGTCCAGTTAGGACAAGGATAAAACAAATGGAATAGTCAAACTGTGAGCACCTAAATAATAATGGGATGCTAAGTAACAGACAGCATGGATTTAAAAAAAAAAATCATCCTAAATTAACTTAATTACCTCTTGCAACATGCTAATTAGCCCAGTGGGTTATCAAACAGTAGACTGTGAATGCTTTAACTTCAGAGAGACGTTTGGTATTCCCATAAGATTCCCATAAACAGGCCAGAGAAACATGGTTTACACAATATCAGGGTATAAATACCATAAGAATAGAAAAATTATCTTTAGCTGGTAGGAAAAAGTATATTTATACAATTGTTTCTGATCTTCCATTTGTTAAACTAGTCTGGTAAATAGAATAAGATTATGGAGAATCTGTCATAGACAGAGTGGTGTTATTTAACATTTTCATTAATGACCTAGATGATAGAATAAAAATGACAGTGAGTACATTTTACTCACTGTACATTTACAGTACGTTTACTGTGTAGACACAGTAAACTTAATAGAATAGACCCATTGGAATGTGGAAGGACCTTCAGCCCAGCACACTGTTACAGAGAAGGTAATGGAGAGAAATATTTGCACAGAAATGTGCATTGATGTTGGGTGAATGGGGAAAGAGAAAGCAATTGTTTGGATCAGAACCTGAATCCAGATGCGTATTTTGTTTCCTCAGATATTTAATCATCTTATCCAACAGTGAACGAAATCTGAGGTATTTTAAAGGCTGAGTCTTGGTCTGAATTTTGCAGTTTAAGTCTTTTATCTTCTTTAAAGGGGTATGCTGTGACATACTGAAGTGGGAGCTAGCTCCCTGACACTGTGAAATGGAGAACACAAATGTTTAGAAATCAGATTTAAAACACATGATTAAAAATACATCTTTTCTCTGCCACTAGAAAACTGAAGAGAGATAAGGTCATGGACTGTGCAGGATATTATGTTCACTTAATCACAGTAGCACTAAAGAGTTTAACATGATGATGTCTCACCGTGGGAAGAAACATTATCTCTGTAATACTTCTTAGAAATCGTCTGTCATTGTTGTGGATCTTTAGCACTGAAATAGTGACTGTCAAGGTAAGAATGAGAATAGTTTCTCGTGAAACCACTCATTTTACAAGAAAGGCAACAAGGCATAGCCTTGAACCAGTGAAGTTTTAATTGCTGGGGTTTGTTCTTTAAAACAGTTTGACAGCTAGATAACTTTCACATCAGCTTATGATATAGTATGTATTTCATGCTATTACGCTTCTTTTTTTAATCATTTTGTAATGTATCAATTTTTGATGGCAAGTTGAGGTTACGTATATGTTGATTTTTCATAGAATACTATGTCACATGATATAAATCACGTATAACTCCATGAAGTTGCATGAAGCTTGCAATATATCAAAAAGTTACAGGGAAGTACAGTTGTATCAGTCTTTGTTATTATAAATTTCAGAGGGTGCCTTCAACATCTACCTGCAGGTTCAAAGTATTTTAAAACCTCAAAGGGCAAATCTTTATAAAGTAACAGACATTCCTTTAGTTTTAGTTTACAATATTCAGAAGTCAGATAATATTGCAAGCTTTGACCTAGAAACATAAAAGTTTACTTCATATATGAAATTAATTTCAAGATAATGACATGCTTAGGTCCCTTATGTAGTACAGCACGTGCTGTTCTCTATGAAATATACAAAATCAACATAGAGTGAAGATGTCTTTGTCGTATGTCTTTGCGTATAGTTCAATATTTACGTCTTCTTTTCTACCAATTAACTAAAATTTGAAAAATTAAAAGTTGAAAAAGGTACAACACAAGTGGGTGAAGTTTTGGAATGACCTTCATACAGAAAGGAAATGTGAATGCTATAAATTTTATTAGCATTGGATGTTTAGGAAATTTATTTTGGACACATCAAAAACCAGCACGAGGCAGATGTGGGGAAAAGAATACAAGTAAGCCAGATGTTCCTATACTATATACCTTTAATATAACAAAAGGGATTGTTATTCCAGGCAACAATTTTGAAAGGCATTTCTGAAAAGTTCACATAGATACTTGTTGTATAGGAAAAGCTAAAGGAATTTGATTGATGTGATGCATGATGTTTTGAATATAAAAACACTACCTAATAATTAGTGGGGTATAACCCCAAAAGTGTGATTACTCCACTAAATGCATACTTTGTATTTCTTGAAGCATTTGGTACTGATCTCAGAACAGATGACCTGACAATGTTCACTTTAAAAGTACTTGTGTTACCTATGTATTATCTGCCATATCTTAAAGAAGTCTTAAATCAAATGCATATAAATTCCAGTAGGAGGTTTACAACTACAAAGGTTATGAGGCATGACTTTACAAACAAAAAACCATGTAGCGTTGGCTAAAATTGTAGCGATTTATCCTAAAATTCACTAGAAATATTGTAATACCTGGAATGGACAATTCCATGTCTTAAGATCAAAGTATATTTAGCACTTCAAAGAGGAAGATGTGATTTTTCACACTGTGTCCTCCTAATTCTAGACTGCTTGTACTGAAACTTCCTTCCACATAAATCAAAGAAATCCCCAGGAGCTCTAACTTATAACAATCTGTCTAGGGGAAAGGAAGATAGGATTCCTCCCTGGAGAGGTATCTAGAGTGGATGAACCATACAAATATCACAGTCAATCACTGCTGTTCAAATCTGACAAAGAACAATGTTTTACAATGTCTCCCGAGGGATGCAAATAAAAGATTTTTGGCAGAAAAGATTATTCTCAAAAATGTGGGTGTTCCTCTGAGTGGAAAGTAAGTTCGTGGAATCACAGAATTGTCACAGTTGGAAGGGACCTCTAGAGAGGTCTGCTAAAGCAGGAACGCCTAGAGCACATCACTCAGGACTGCATCCAGACGCGTCTTGAGATCTCCAGAGAAGGGGACTCCACAACTTCCCTGGACAGCCTGTCCCAGGGCTCTGTCATCCTCACCATAAAGAAGTTTTTCCTCATATTTGAATGGAACTTCCTATGTTCCAGCTTGAGCCCGTTGCCCCTTGTCCTATTGATGGAAACCACTGAAAAGAGTCTGACTCCATCATCCTTCAGCCCACCCTTTGGGTACTTGTAAACATAGATAAGGTCTCCCTTTGCTTGTCCAGGCTAAAGAGTCACAGATTCTTGATCCTTTCCTCATAAGGGAGGAGCTCCAATCCCTTAATCGTCTTCGTTGCCCTGTCCCTCTTGAACTGGGGTGCCAAGAACTGGATGCAATATTCCAGTTGTGGCCTCACCATTGTAGATTTGAACAGTAGTGATTGACTGTGATATTTGTATGGTTCATCCACTCTAGATACCTCTCCAGGGAGGAGTCCTATCTTCCTTTCCCCTAGACAGATTGTTATAAGGTAGGTACATCTACCAGAGTAGAGGGGGAGAATGACCTCCCTCAACCTACTGACCACACTCTTCCCTATACAGCCCAGGATTCCCGTGGCCCTCTTGGCAGCAAGGGCACCCTGCTGGTGCATGGAAAGTGTGCTATCTACCAGGACTCCCAGATCCTTCTCCTCAGTAGTGCTTCCCAGAAGATCCCTAACCTGTATTGATGCCTGGGGTTCTTTCTCCCCAGGTGCAAGACTCTACATTTGTCCTTGTTGAACCACATTAGGTTCATCTCTGCCCAGCTCTCCAACCTGTTCAGGTCACGCTGGATGGCAGCACAGCACTAACTCCAGTTATTGCAATTGATTATCACAACAACAGATTCACTTTTTCCATCTACCTTCTCACAGATCCTAAGCATCATTTCAGGTGCCATACCAAACACCACCAATTGTTTGCAGCAATTTGCAGCAGCCAAATTTGCCCACACTAGCACGTGGATAATTAAGAGTAAGAGAGTCCCTGCCCTATATAAATGTAGAGTATAAGGATGGATGAGTGACTGCTAATTTGGGTAGCTTTAAGACAAACACAATATATATATTTGTGTTGAAACTGTCATACACTTCAGAACAGCATACTGGGGTGTGATGTGTGCATCCAGATTTGAACATTTCAAATAGACTGAAACCTTTTTTTATTTTTTTTTCTTGAAAAGTTGATATTCTGAAAGCTATGATTAAAGAAATATAGTTGTCATGAGCAAAAAACTCTAATAATAATAATTCCAAGGAGAAAGAGTAGTTTAGAAAATTTACCAGGAAAAGCCAACTCTGCAAAACAGCTTTTCTATGTATAGTAAAACAGTGTGGTGTACAAATTTTGAGACAGTACAGTTTTATTTCCACTGTAACTACAGTAGATAAAAAAATACTAACATAGAGGGCAACCCAACATTTTAGACTGATGCACGTAATTATTCCATCACCATTTTTATATACTTTTTTTTACTCCTACTTTGCTATTTTAAGATTCAGAGTTTTTATTCTTAATGTAGAGGCCGGGTTGTACTTACAGAATTTGTACCACTACTTATGTTTAACTACTTTTATTCTGGAGATTGGACTGAGTGAGAGGTATCTTAAGAAGAAATAAGTCTGGAAAACTGAAGTTTAATGAGATTAACAGGCATGGTTGTTTTTACCTGGTCAAAGGCATCTCACATTAAATTAGTTATATTAAGAGGATGTGAACGGTACTGAATGCCCAAGGCAAGTGTGCTTGCAGGCACACATGCAGTCATGGTGTTCAACAGCCCTGAATAACTTGGCTGGCCAAGACAAAGCTCCTTGATGATTCTGGGCAGAGGCAGCCATACAGTACCTTTTATCTGATGCTTGAGTCTCTAGACAAGTTCTCAACCATGGACATCCACCTCAATGTGAATTGGGTGTTGAACAAACTTACGAGTGTTTCCTTCTCATGTGTTTATTTTGTTTTGCTTAATTCGGTTTTATACAGCTCTTGAAGTCACATCTTATCATTTCAATGACCGCTAATTGATTATTAGGGAGCCAGAGGTCTGAGGCCTCTGGTTTCATCCTGCGCCCATACTTTCAAGTCCCCTGTCATCAAACTACACTTTTAGTAGAGTAAGAGAACTGTTACACTGTCTGAATCTCACAGGGCATTTTTCACTAGGAATTTTTGAACACAGTTCTTTAACATTTAATGAATAACAAAGGTTTTTTTAACATTTGATTCTTTCTGTTAGATGTATTGATTAATCCTCATTCTCATCCAGTCTATCTGGTATATATTTCTACATCTCATAAAGAGATTTTTCACTTTAATGCTAACTGAGGAAACATGACTACAACAGTGAATAAATACAAAACATTATTCTCATTTTTGGCTAGTAAAACACCTCAACAAGACTTTTAAGTTGTCTGTAATAAACTTCAGATATAATTGGTAAAATAAGAGTTCATTAACACAGGGGCATTTCCCCGCAGCCCCTGCATAGATATAAGCATTGGTGTAAAGGGAATCTGATCATATTCTGAGCCTCCATAACAAGACATAAGCAGTGCTAACAAAAAATTCAGTTTTAGTCCTGTAGACGGGGGTATATTGATTGTGATGCTGCATTATGTATGTTAATGAAAAATTAGATCTCCTTGAGTTCCTTGCCATGCTCATCAATTTTTCACCTTACACTTATGCCATTTATGTCTGGGGTATTTTTGCTAAAAAGTCTGCAGTCTAAATTATGGGAACATATTATTACACTTTTATCTGTCCATGATAAAAATATGATTGCATTAGAAAAAGAATTTAAATATTGTCTATATATATAGGGACTGAAAGCTATAGGAAGATAGTAAGGAGAAAAGGTGACTGGGTGTTGATTGGAATAAATTCCAGCTAAGGTGCTGGAGAAATGAAACCTTTGTTGGTAACTGAGTTGAATAAAGAGATTGTTTCAGGCAATTTGCAAAAATGAACACCGTCTAAAATGAAGCTACATTGTATAGCAAATCTTGAAAATGTTATTTCATTCATTGTAATAAAAGGACAATAATTTCTTACAGTTAGGAAAAGTGTGGGTGTTTTACTAGGTAACTTGCAAAAATATATAAGTGTAAAAGAAACATTTGTCTTTTTTATTTAGAATACCTCTAAATCTAGATGGTTTATATCTTAAGTACAACAAGGTGCTGACTCTTTCTTATTAATTAGGTATTCTCCCTGAAACTATTGAATTAGTGTTAATCTAAATTATACTGGTATGCATATGGTCCTGACAGACCTGAACAAACTCTACTGGAAGTAGTGTAAAGCCACTCTGGGTATCAGCAGGAACTATTTAGGTCTGGACATCTGTAGGCTCAGATAGTTATCACTAATTGTCAAGAGCTAACTGTCTAAAGGATTTTTTTTGTCATTTTGATCATAAAAAATAAACACAGATCTATTAAAATTCTCAGATGTGGAGATGGTTGGTTTCTTCAGTTTAACTGTAATAAACAGCTTTTTGAGTTAGCTGGTAGAATTTCATCTTATTGATGCCTATATACGTGGAACAAAGTTCAAAGGCTTACTTAGCTGTGGTGTTTCTTAAACAGTAGTTAAAATGTGTAGGTGAAGATCTTTAGCCTGCTATGTGCAGGACGTCAGACAAACTCACCTAAATAATACCTTCCTACTGAAAAATCTGAGACTGAAAATGTACTAAGCTCTTGCACACAGATCTGGGGAGTAGAAAACTTCCACAGACACCAAACATGGTTCTCCTGCTTTGCTGACTGTTGCGATATTCCTATTTGAAATTTCTTCTATCCAAAGCTCTAAAGTAATTTAATAAATATATAACATTGTAAGACAGAAACAAACAACTAGTTCTAATGTCCTTCATATACAAAACAATTTTGTGTATTTTTAGTCCAGGTTTCTACTGACATATTTTCCAGACTTGGTAAAATAGAACTCCATCTTTATCCTTCTTATTAACTTCCTATCATAACTTTAATTATCGTATAGTTAAAAATCTTCAAGTTGGACATTTCAGGAATTATTTTTAAAATAAAGTCCTTTGCAACTGTAAAATAATATTTACTTTCCTTAGAAAACAATAGCTGCAGCTAGAAGATAGGAATGCCATGTCTTCAAGAAAGACAAGCCAAAATCTAGAACGTGACCTAATTTTCAACATGCAAAAGCCTGTTGCATGTATCCCACAGAAAATATCAGCTGAAGTCAATAACACATCAGACAGATAAGACGGCCTAACTAAACCCTCTTTGCTGCTTTTCATACAATTCTAAGCCAACTCAGCTTATTAACCTTTCATTGATAGAGGAAACCAGTTTTAAGCAGATAACATCTTCTAATGATGGGCCTAAAAGCTGGAATTTAACATAAGTAAAGACATTTTATTGTATCCTGTAATGCATCTAGTTCAGCTAAAGCTGACAAGCTATTTCAAAAAATTTAATATTAATAAACACATTCTTATTTCTCAAACGATAGAGCTAAAAATGTCTCCAAGGACTGTGCACATATGCATGAGAACAGAATAAATCAAAAAATAAACCAGAACTGGTAACTTCCATGGAGAAGGAGACTTAATATCCCCCCAAAATGAATGAACTGAATTAGAAATGATTGAGGTTAATTGCCATGACATTAAGAGACTGGTTGATGTCAACTTATATTTATATTTTACTCATGAATTTTCTAAGAAAAGAACAAGCCATTGCCATGTTTTTAGCATTAACTATATAAACACTGAAGTCAAAGGTGATGTCTATGAAGTAAATATCTGAGTTCTGTGACAATCCTGAGGGATCATGACCCAGGACCTTTGAAGAATACTTAAGATTTACCCTAAGAGTATTTTTCTTTCATTAAGTAGGCTTACTTGTTTAACTATGCAAAAACTTGTTCTTTCCTAATTCAGGAATCAAGGCAGTGTTCAGGGTTTGTAAAGGTGACACAACCTGGCTCAGTGACAAGCATTTACTTCTAGCCAGGGCTTTTGGGAATTAACTATATTAAAATAATTGTTTCAGGCATCACTTATATCTTATTGATTTGTAATGAAATGTCCATCTGTGTTTATAAAGAGAACATGATCCATACCCTATGCAGTCTCCTTCATGAATCTTCAATATCTCCTATGTATGGGTATTTCAGTGAGAGTTAAGTCTAATTGAATGATAATTTGCCATAGCATTACAAATCATGGTTTAACTAGAATTATGTGGAACTTTATATAAAACCCAATCAGACAGTAAACCAGATTTTTAGCCTTAAACCAGAGGTCATCCTCCTACTGAATTGCAATGAGATAGTCTGAATATCTGAGAGGAAAGATATGTCTTTAACCCTTACATTGCAAACATGAACTTGCTAATTGCAGTGTTTCAAAAATCCCTTCATAAAATGATATCATGACATCAGGAACTGATTTGATCTGATGCCAATTAACCCAATTAATCATAATTAACAATGGAGCAACATTTTTCCAATGACCATTCATAAAAAGAAAATAAGAGGATCTTTCCAAAGTGTGTTACCAGGGCAGAAGAAGCATGTAATAGGGATTAAGACAAGCCCAAAATCAGAGTGCAGCTGCTTCTAGAGATTTTTGGCAGATAAATTGCATGAAGAATATTCCTACAGCTGTAGCATTGAATGGATATCCTGGAGTTTGAGTTTAATTCCTGTTGGGTTTTTTTTTTGTGGAACTGGTAAAAGGACAAAATATACTGTTTTGTATATCTGTTTTATCAGTTATGGAATACATCTGAGCTGAATCTGAATCACTTGCACATAAGTGTTACTCCCGTTAAGCTTATATATGTGTTATGTTGTACTGAGTTTTGTAACATTTTTATGTAGAAAAGTATGCTTCCTTTCAATGTCTCTGTAAGGACCACCTTCTGGTGTTGAGAGGGACCTGAACCTACATTTCAGTTTGTGCTCATTGCCTCTGATCTAGTGACTGAATGCTGCTGAAAAGAGCCTGGCTACATCTTCTTTGCTTCCCCCCCGTCAGGTATTTGTATCAATGAGATCACCCTGAGCCTTCTCTTATCCAGGCTGAACAGTCCTAGCCTTTCCTCATGTGTGAGATGTTTCAGACCCTTAATCTCAGTTGTCCTTCATTGGACCCTCTCCAGCGTGTCCATGTGTCTCTTGTACTGAGGAGCCCAGAGCTGCACACAGCACTCCTAGCACTCGTGGTGTAGCCTCATCAGTGTTGAGTAAAGAGGAAGGATCAGCTCCCTCAACCTACTGGTAATAGTCCTCCTAATGCAGAGCAGGATGCCATTAGCCCCTTTTGCTGGAAGGGCATATCTAGGACTGCATGGTGTGAGGCTTGGGGCAAATGTCACTATCATAGCAGCACTCTTGAGACAATAACTCTGGATAGCATAAATAAGCTGCTCAAATGAAAAAAACTAATGACAAAAATATATAGTTTGAATCTCAGTTCTTCTAAATATGGAACACAGAGAGGCAAAGCAATGTCTAATGGAGCTATGAATAATAATAAGCATCCATCCCATGGCTGCTTTAAATTTATTCAAATCAGCTTTTAAGGTCCTGGGCTGGGTTATATTTGGTTTTGTCAGAATCATTAGTAGACAAATGCAGAGCATTACAGGAAAAGGACTCCATTCTGTCTGTGTGCTCTGCATGTCAGAGCCGTGGAATGCTTTTCTCTTTTTTAGCCTGCAGACCTTTCTTGTGTTTGAATAGATAAATGTAAATTGGAGATTGAGCAAATAGCGTTAGACATTTTAATGCAGGCAGATATGGCTGCTGCTGGATAAGAGCTTATGCTTCTATTATGTTCTAAATTTGAATAACTTGGTACAGCAAAATTCCTTTAGAGTTCTTAGCAAAAATAAAATCAGGAGAAGGCTTGAGCAGCTCTGAGTTTATGACCAATAATTTATCATGAAACTCAAATGAACCCCACAGAGAATCCCCCCCCCCTTTTTTTTTTCTTTTTGAAAAGAGAATGGTGCTGAAGCCTTGATTCATGCAAAGTCATAAAATTGCCCTTTTGGTGTCCTGAGTGTTGGAAGGAAGTGGCAGTCCATGCTCTGCAAACCTTCTGAACTTTAACTGTAAAAAGCCACCCTCCTACATACATGAAGCTAAGCAAACAAATGATATATTGCACTGCAGTGGACTGCTGAGACGTCTGAGCTAGAGCTGTGTAAAGCATCTAAAGTACAGGAATTGGCTTGCTATGAGCTAATTTGTATGATTTCTTAACCTGGCTAAGCTCAGCACTCCTTAGGCTAGGTTACTTATGTTATTTAAAGTCAGCCCATGTACGGCTGGCTCAAGTATCTTTTCAGCACACCACAGTGTATGTGGTATACATGCTATTTTAGTAGTTTTTGTGTGTAGTTCATTGAATATCTACCCCTAGATATGGTTTAGATTTAAAGCTGTTTCACAGGCCCTCCTTCTAAGGCATTTGCAATGGCTGCAGCACTTCCCCAGTGATTATAAGTTGGTGGTGGGATACTTCCCGGAAGGTATACAACCACTCCTGACCCCAGGGAGGTGCTGGACAATTTTGACAGGTTTGATAGGTTTAGCACAGAAAATGAAACTTTCAGTTTTCAAGTAGGTTGCAAAATGGTTCTCAGCAGCTTATAAATGTTCTCTTTGCATAATGCTGCTTTTTGGCATCCAAATTTAATGTCCTTTATGCATTTTTGCATGGACTTCTAGCTCCCTGCATTTGTATTTGTTCTTTAAGTGTTCATTTATCTGTACAGCACAGAGAAAATCTGAAATATAATAAATTGATTGACAAAATGAACTGAAAATTATGTATACATTCCTCTGAGCAACTGTTTTGTTTTCTTGAGCACACAGTCAAAATCTAGTTTAAAGATTCAAATAACAGTGTTCTGAAAAAGTACAAGAGCAGCAGAATACTACTTTATATAAAGTAGGAAACTCTGGACAAGGCCTAAAATTAACAGAAAAAGAAATACAGGTACCTTGCTTTTCATCACTGACTGCTCAGAAGTAAAGTATCTAAAAATTATTCTACTGCTAACAATCTGTGTAAAGAAATTTTAATAAGGCAAGGCAAAAAACCTCAGGTTATATTTCTTTGTTGAAAAGAACAAAGGCCAGTTTGCCACTGTGTGGGTTTTTTGGTTATCATTTCTGTCCTAAAACTTCATTTGTTTAGTTTAATATGACTTTAACTGTAGAGATATTGATTATATGGATAGAAAGTTTTATTGTTTTTATTCTTGTAAAAATCTATTTAATTTCAGAAAATAAATGTATACATCGAGGTATGGATTCTTCTTTTCATGCACAGTAGTCCAAAAGGATGTAAATCCCCCAACCCAAATTTATTTAAGCAAACTCTTGATTTAGTGTAGTGCAATTAAGAAGAGAATCACTGCATATATCCAGTGAATTACAGTACTATAACAAACATAATGATGCTTAGTTTGTGTCCTGTAGAATGCCATTTATTTACAACCTGCTATTGGTGGTTTTTCTTGGTTTCTCTTTGTTGTACACATAAGAGATGGTCTTCTTGCTTTGTATTTACTGTAATCCTTATATAACTTTACTAAATTTTTATGAGGACACTTTACTAAGTTTTTTATAGGTACTGCAATAAATGCCAAACAAGAAGAGACAGGCTACAATTACAGACTTTGTGGGAATTAAGGCACTAAGCCTACCTCTCACAGATATCCTTTGGGTAGAATTTCTAAAAGCAATTCTTGGAATAAGGTACCTGGTTGCTATTGATTTTTCATTAGACACTTAACAGATGTAGTGCTATTAGAACATTGTTTCTATCTTTTATTAAAAAATAAACCTGAATACAGTATAATGTGGTGAATTTCCCAATTTAGGTACATGCAGAAGTGTTGGTTAAAAAAGGTCACAGAAAATTGTCTATCAGAAAAGACATTTGCAGCTTTACCTATCACATAGTGTTTTTAGTTAATGTGTACACTGTGTTCTTCATTGGTTAAATAACAAATAAATTTGGGACTCATTGGCATGGTGACAAGTGCTTGCAGATTTTACAATTTCCAGGCTGACTTTTTATTTTAAAAAACTCTGTACTATCACAGAGTTAGGTCTGTTCCTAGTGCCACTTTTCAACTTAAAAGTTTTGCAATGATGCTTTAAGCAGTAGATGTGCATATGCATCTGCTCAGAAAAAACAAAAGAACACTCAAAATAAAGCAAAAACCTCTAGCAGTGCTCACAGCCCTAAGCTAAAAGATAGCATCTTGCAAATTCTACAGGACTGCAGCTGAGGTATGGCTCAGCTTGTGTGGATACATTAGAACTAGTTTGCAATTGTGAGCATAACATCTGTAACATGGACATCCAGCTTGACACAAAAAATCAGTACAAGTGCAGTGAACCCATTCTGTGTGCTCTGTGGTCACAAATGTCCTGCCAGCAATTCTCAAGCAAGAGGATTAAAAGCTAGCCCAGGTATATTCTGCATCCAGGAGCAATGCCAGCTCCTCTAGTCTGCTTTCCCCAGCTTTTCTTCCCCACAGACTCAATGAGCTATAAGCCTGAGATTTTATGTAGACCCAAATCATTAACTATCCTGTTGTGTAGCTGTTTTGCACTACAGAAAGATCGAATGGCTCAGACAAAGAAGAGGCATTTAATCCACACAATACCCTTAATAATTCTCCCAATGTGGTTTCTGCATGGCATTCTTAATTATTTCTGAGGACAGTTTCGCCCTGAATGCTTACTAAAGGATAAGCCTTATGTGTTTGCCATTTTCACATTTCCTAATACCTATAACAATTCCTAATTTAAACCATAGTAGAATATATTACATATAACATTTTCACCAGGCTTACCTATACCAGCCATTTGTGTACAGAAGAAGTCAGAAGCTACCACAGGCAAATGCAGGCTAAGGGTGAGGATCAATAATCAACCACATACGAACTACTCTGCTTAGCTAGACCTCCTGTCTTCATCATCACGACACCTCTTTCTACCAATGTCCACACAGGGAGTGTGGCAGAAATAGTTACTGCACTTTAAATTTATACTTTAGCATCCTGTACACTAATAAAACATGTCAAGGTTCCTGAGGTTGTACAGTTCTCTCCTTCTTGATGCTTTCTCTGTAGGAACACGGAGCTGGAGAGGTCACAGTGCTGTGCTGCTGCTGGCCTTTCTACCAGCTGACAGGATCCCCTCCTCCAAGGGCTCAGCTCCTCAGATGCAGTCCTGAGCAGTAGTTCCTCCTGTCTCACATCACCCACTGTGCCCTTGTCGTGTTACCTGTCACAGTGCTGTGTCACTGAGACAAAGGAGACACTTGAGAGATCTGCCCAACTTCCCAAGGTACACAAGCTATAAATTTCTGTTTAAAATCCAGGAGCCTGGTGGAATGCTTTGGAGAAAGCTTTCCACACTCAGGCCAAGGGTAAATTGCTGTTCTGCTTGTCTTCTCTGACTGGAAGCAAAGAACATTGCTGCTTGCTTTCTGTAGATTTAAAGCCAACTTATCAGCTCTCATTGGTGTTTTTCAGGTCCACATGGGGAATGGAGAGACTGAGAAAAATCAAGACAGATTTATGACTAAAACTTACCGATATCATTTAGGGGTGAAATTTGGAATAATATCTCAATGCTAGCAAAAAGCCTAGCAGTGTTGCAGTTCCCAAGAAAAAAACTGGATGAAAACCTTTTACTTTTCTCCTCCACAATAGAACTGCATCCATAATAGAGTGCTTGCTGGTATTAGCTGTACTGAGAGATATATCTATTCCAGTAAACCTTTTACTAGTGTAGGCTAGACATCAATTTCACTCTGCTGAAGCTCAGGAAATCAATGACCGCCTGCAAAGACAGGCACTGGAAATAATCACTGAGAATTATGTTAAATCCCCCTGGAGTTACGAGATTATGGGAGAAGCTCAGTCAACATTAAAATATGCGTATATTCCAGCTCTTGTGATTGCTGAAAGATGGAAAAAGCATATTGTGACTAGTAAAAAGAAAAAAGCAGACCCTGAAATGTTATGAAAAAGCAAGAATGAAATGAAGATTGCTTCCATGCTCAACTCGTTCTGTTACTATGCTAAGAGACTGACATAATGGTTCAAACAAGAGGTTATGAGGCTGGGATATAACTGTGATGCTAACCTTCAGCCCCTCAACCTCACCTGGTATGCAGGCATTGCTTATCAACCATTACCAGTTCATTCCAGGGACAATTGATTCTGTATAAGCCATTTGCCTCTCCAAAACTCACATTCCTGCATAGAGAAAAGGTGTCAGTGTATATGTGATATATATATATATATCAGCATAACTGTATATGTTAAAGGAAAATATATTATGCCAGATCCAACTGCCACAGATAGGTTAGGCTGCTACTGCTCTGTGTTCCCAGGTACAACCAGTAAGGAGACCGAAGATGTATTCCCAACAGACACACACATACAAAGCATGTATATACACTACACATATACATATATATTACAAAAATGTAGACATGCAGATTGCTCTTGTCAGAGGCTGGGCATAGTCAGGCATATGTCCTGACCAGCAAACTATTTACAGGTACCCTACACTTTTATCCCATTATCCCTCTATTTTCTCACTTTCTTTTCTCTTAAAATCACATAAATGCCTTCCTCGTTCTGTCTTTGGTTCCTTCCCTAAACATCCCATAAATATCATCCAGACCTGCATTTTTTTTCCTGCATCCTATAATAAGTCTCACCCCTAGGCAGCAATTCCCATAGTCCAAAAGTTGATCTGGAGCCATGCTCCCGGTGACCTATAGTCATGCTTGGATATGCTTGGGCCTGATGGCTTTGCCAGGACAACCCTGGGAGGAGACCATAAAGGGTGGTCATTCCTTGGCAGTCTGTAATTTGTGTTCCTGCCTGCCATTTTGCCCCTGTGCTCCTCTGGGCTTGTGCAGGTGGCCGTGGATAGGTCGATGGCCCCAATAATGGTCTAATGGCCCCTGAGATGGAACTGGAAGTAGCCTGACAAGGCATTATTTGGGCTCCCCCTTCTGTCATGGGCTCTCTGAACTCCTTTGTCTGTGTGCAGATGAGGTTTATCACATAACCTAGCGGTATATATGAGGCAAATAATTATACATTGTATTTAGATCAGAAGAGCAGTAATCTAAACAGAGCTTCATTTTGATAGAATCATAGAACAGTTAAAGTTGGAAGGGACTTAGAGATCATCGAGTTCCAAACCCTTTGCCATGGGCAGGGACACCTCCCACTAGAGCAGGTTGCTCAAAGCCCCATCCAGCCTGGCCTTGAACATTTCCAGGAATGGGGCATCCAAGACTTCTCTGGGCAACCTGTTCTAGTGCTTCAGCAACCTCATAGTAAAGAATTTTTCCCTAATATCTAATCTAAATCTCCCCCCTTCCAATTTAAAACCATTACCCCTTCTCCTGTCACTACACTTTCTGACAAAGAGTCCCTCTCCTGTATTACCATCTCTTGTCATAAATGGCCTCCCATGTTTCAAGTCAAAAAATCATTATTTTCAATCACTTCTGTATTTTTATGCACTTGGATTTGGCATATTTATTTAGAGATAATTTTAAGTAGCTAGAGAATGGGAAAATAGCCAGTAATTACAGTAATGAGTATAACACAAAGTAATGAGGAGTCCTGAAAGAATAATGTGGGACAAAGGGCCTGATCTCTGCCCTTCTTATAAGTGGAAGACAAGGTCAGGATGTGTGAGCATTGGAGCCAGCTTCAGTACTGGGCTGATTTGAGTGATTCTAGGATGAACTGCAGTGCAGATCCATGACACTACCGAATTACCAAAATAGTACCAAGTCACTCGTCTAGTGAATATTTAAGAAATTTTCTGACAAATTACAAATTCTAGTCATGATATGAACTAATATAATTGTGTCATTTTTGAAGCTTCTTCCAGACTGAGTGCACAGTCTGCTTATGGCATCTTATCTTTTTCTCATGAACTTGATACAATGGCAAAAGATTGAGCTTAGTTACAAGTTAAGTTACATTTATTGAACAACAATTATGCTACTAATATTGTTAGTAGAAGGAAAAGGAACCAATTCTTTCTAAACTTTTAGTAGATGACTAGTATTTGGAGAATGGAAAATTACCAGTCACTGAAGAAAGATGTTAAAGGTTTGAAGAGGGAAGGCTGTGGGTTATAAACTAGGGAAACTTCACATAGACATAAAACAAGTGTTGTGTAGGAGTGGAACATAAATATGAACAGACTTTCAAAGCAAGAAGAAATCCATAGAAGGTTTGCTTCCAGCCCAAGAAGGCGGATTAAACTCAAGCAGGAAATTCTATTCAGGATTTATTATTAACTGTGTGTATATGCTTTTTAAAATAATGGCGGTGATTTCAAAATCTGGAAAAGATTGTGGGTAAATACAGGGAAAGTTTCGTTGTCACATACCACAGATTGGTTAAATGCCCTAAAACAGCATTTTTTTTTTCCTGGGAAAATGAATAGTGACTCCCCTAAAGGAGTCAGTTGACTCCTGCGTTCAGTTAAGAAGCAGCAATGTCAGTAGAGGATCTGTGTTCTGGCAAGGACAACAGGTAACTTAAAACACATTAAATCTATCTTGTCAGGATGTAGGGGGCCAAAACAGCAAATAAATATGTGCACAATAAACAGTGCAGCAACATCTACCATTTTGTGGTCTTCTTGCTCCTGCCACTTCCCACATCTGGGGCAAGAGGTAAAAGGTGTGAACAGTCCAGCCCACTTACCTGTATGCTAAGGTAATTTTAATTCAGACCTACCCATGTCTCCAGGCTTCCTGTTGCTACTGCTCCCACTCCCTGGATGAGCTCTGGCTCTGGATCCTGGATCTGGTTGCCATCACCAATGCAGTTCTGCTCAGATGCTGCAAGACTCTTTCCAGTCAGTGATGGTGCTGCCTCTGGTGTGATGGTCCTCAGTCCCCAGCTCTGCCTCCTTGGAGCAGATCTGCTCTTGCTGCTTCCCATGAACATGCTTTTTTCTGGCACATCTATATGAGTAAAATAAACAGGACCAGGGCACAGGCAGAGCACTGGCACTTGGCTGTCTGCAATGTTCAATCTTTAGCCTGGTGTATGGCACAGTTTTGGCTCTGGCCCAACTCAAGTCCCTGTGAGTCTGTGGACACTGGTTTTGTGCATGAACCATGGACCATTTCCAGTGGCCTGTTTGGAGAAGATAATTTTGAGCAGCAAGAGATTTCTGGCCGTGTGGGTATAATCCATGCCACACTCCTTGGCCTTAGGGAGAGAGAGAAGTTCCTAGCTTGTTTTGTTTGCAAATATATTTACATGGTTTCTATTGCCCACTGAGATATTAGGAAGCAATGCATTTCAATCACAACAAGGAAGACTTAAATCTGACATTAAGAAAATTTCTTTAAAGGCAACATTAATTAGGCTGTGGGTGAACTGACTAAGACTGTTGTGGAAGCTGTATAACTGCTGGATTTAGGAAGCAAGTTTGTGAGCAATACTGGAGTATCTAACCTACCTCAGCAAAAGACAGAGCACTATTTTAAAAGCATATCCTTTTAAGGCTTATCACTAGTTGTAATACTCCTATGAATAGATAGATGGCATATACTACAGAACAAAGAATAGGAAAAGAAAGGGGAGAAGGAAGTATATAGAAAATGAAAGAAGTTGAGAGTGAAGGAAAAAAGAAAGGCATCAGTGAGAAATAAGTATCAGGCATACCTTAAGGAACTACTCACCATAGTCTTCTTAAGAAAGGAAAACACAGAATGAGGGAGGACAGGAATATTCATGTAACAAAGTCTAGGGAAAGAAAACTGCTAACTTAAATGAATAAATTTATGCCAGTAGCTGAGCATGCGCTGTTAATTATGGGTTAATGATGAACACTTTGCAAGGAGCATTGTAATAATTCTATTTAAAGCACTCACTTTTTCTTCTGTCTATTCTGTCGCCTACTGAAAATTGCAGAACTCTGTTCTCAAATACTATTATGAAAAAAGCAATCAACTCAATTGTCTGGGGTGTAATGATGCTGACTACCTCCTTCCAGCATTCAGAGAGAAAGAGAAAATAAGATAAATAACCTGGGACAAAACACAAATCATTAGAATTTTTAATAAGCTTTCACCAACAGAATGCTGAGTGCTGTTAGTTATATCTGCCAACTACTGCTCATGGTCCAGTGGACAGCACACTGCACAGGGAGCTCGGAGATTTCTGTTCTTCTTCCAACTCTTACACTCATGCTGCATAACAGCTTAAACAGGTCACATGAGCTTCAGCTTCCCAGTAGTACAATGGAGATCATTAAGTAACATATAAATAGTGCTGGTAGTGCAGTATTCTGGGATAAAATACACCAAAATTGAGAGCAAACTTTCTTTGTTCTAGTTCAGATAGGAACAGTGACCCTCCCAAATGAAGTGTTGTGACCTCATGTAAGACATGGGGTCATGAGCCTGAGGGAAATTCAATCAGAGACGTGGGGTTGTAAGTCTAGAAATAGAACCAGACAAGTATTTCTGGCAAGAGGTTGCAGGAAACTGAACTAGAAGTTATTACCATCAAGACTACAGCTAGAACTTTCAATGTGCACAGAGTCCCTGAGAAAATGTACAGGAAACTGTAGTTTGAAAGCCTTTTAATGCCTCTGTTTCTGGTCCATTCTTAGTGTCAGTTCTATGATCTCTCAGATTAAACTTTCCATGGGGATTTTTTCCTTTTTACTTGGTAAACCAGGACCAGTACTCTTTAGGCTGTGCTGGAGATACGAAGAAATTTAAACTTGCCACAGACAAACTCTAAAAGATTATCTGTATAGTAGGAAAAATACCATATTACAAAAAGCTAAAAACCCAACAAGTCTAAAAGAAAGGCATCATCAGACTGGAGCAATGTACAAAATTAAACTTTACACTACAGCAAAGAATTTAAACCCATGTCATTGTGTATATACTATGTTTAATGACATGCTTTTTGTGTTTGCCTAGACACATATACTTTAACCTATCTGATCCTCCTTTCTACTTATTGTCTTTACAGCATGAAACACATGCTGAATTTGTGATCATAGAATCATAGAATGGTTAGAGTTGGAAGGGACCTTAGAGACCATCGAGTTCCAAACCCTTTGCCATGGGCAGGGACACCTCCCACTAGAGCAGGTTGCTCAAAGGCTCATCCAGCCTGGCCTTGAACACCTCCAGGAATGGGGCATCCATGACTTCTCTGGGCAACCTGTTACAGTGCCTCACCACCCTCATAGTAAAGAATTTTTTCCTAATGTCTAAATTAAATCTTCCCTCTTCCAATTTAAAATCATTACCTCTTGTCCTGTCACTACACTTCCTGACAAAGAGTCCCTCTCCAGTTCTCCTGTAGGCTCCCTTCAGATATTGAAAGGCTGATATGAGGTCTCTGTGGAGCCTTCTCTTCTCCAGGCTGAACTTCCTGGAGAACTTCCTCAGCCTGTCTTTGTAGGGGAGGTGCTCCATCCCTCTGATCATCTTCATGGCTCTCCGCTGGACCCATTCCAACAGATCCATGTCCTTCCTGTGTTGAGGACTCCAAAGTTGGACACAGTACTCCAGGTGGGGTCTCACAAGTGCAGAGTAGAGGGGCAGAATCACCTCCCATGACCTGCTGGCCACACTTCTCTTGATGCAGCCCAGGATGCAGTTGGCTTTCTGGGCTGACAGTGCATATGCTGGCTCATGTTGAGCTTCTCATCCACCGATACCCTCAAGTCCTTCCTCTCAGGCCTGCTGTGATTGGTTTGTCTTGTAGGTGTAGACAAGTCAAAATGGACTACCTCTTATTTGCTTATTTGTTCCTTCATAGACCATGTGTCAGCAGTCATATAGGCTTTGATAGTATACCTAGGTTTAGGTCTCTTGGAGAGGAACTAAGCTAGATAAGCTGCCATGCCAAGAAAACAACATGGAAATGGAGAAGCCCTTTGGGTCAGATCAATGCTCTGTCTCCAACAGGGTCAAAAGGAGGGAAAGTGCATGGCTGCTCGCTGCATCCATTCCCTTTGTACTTCCCCTTTGTACTACCATGAAGGGTTTGTTTTTCACTTTTCGTGTTTTGGGGGTATGCTGATACTGTCTGCCACCCCTGTATTCCTTTGGCAGTGAGTTCTGAAAGTTTGCAGGCCTCCATGTGCAGGGTTTCACTTTTTCATCTTGTAAGCATTGAACTGAAGATTTTTAGATATGTGATAAAAATTGTGACCTGTTTTTATGACTAACCAATGCCTTTGTGAGGTCTTATCCATTGTCAGACTTAAGAAATCTTTCTGTATAGCTATATTTATATGTCTTTATATCTGTCTTTATATCTGTCTTTATTTATAGTGGAGTATGGAATGCAGTTCAGACTCTTTGTGGGAACACCATGTAATGACTAAAGGACAGTGTTAAAGAAATGATCGGATCCATCTTTTCTGTAAGAAAACAGAAACAGCACATCTACTTAACTGGGGCAATTTCACATGACTGATTCAGAGCAATTCATTTCAATTACTCTGATCATCAGATAAATAGCACATCTGGTAGTGTCTGCAAACTAATCATTAACAGGTGTGAATTGGTGTCTGCAAGCATATATTTCCTACTGTGTGGCCCTTTGTTCGCTTCAGGACACTTCTTAATTAGAGACAAGTCTGAACCACAAGCCTTTAGATCTGGATCTGTTCTTTGAACACCTCCAAAATCAGCACTTTGTACATCAAGTTGTTATTTAGAAAAAAGATCTCTGAAAAAAATCAGTTTCATCATTCTGAGCAAGCATTCATTGCCCAGTTCTGACTCACTGGTATTAGTTTGGGATTTTAGCTTCTATTTCAAGCAATAATAGCATATATGATTCATGTGATATGTTTATAATATGCAGTACTTAAGATAGAAATGACATCCATTATCATTGTCAAGAGCACATAAATAAGTTTCCATTACAAATGTAGGACCTTTGTTGTTGCTGTGTCAGCAAATTTGAATCTAGATGGAGGATATCTTTCCATTTTAGTCTTATATGACTTACTGCAATTAAATTCCACATCTTGGTTTTAGAGCTGTGTCTCAAGAAGAGTACGTCATACACTTGTGCATAGTCATACACCAAAGACTAACTTTGCTAACCTGCTTCGAACATGGTTATGTACATTCTTTTGAATTAGGCAGTTTAAATAAACCTTGAAGTAAATGTAAGCTACTAAAGCATGTGAATTTCTGAGTTTCTGTTTATGAAGATATGAGCTTTTATATGAACTAAGAATATAGTTTGCATTACAGTTTGTGAGTTAAGAGGAACACGGGGAAAAAATAAAGTATATAAATGGTAGGTTTTCATTTGTATTTATAAGACTAGTACTGCGAAGTACCACCTCTGCAGGAGAATTCTTCTCTGTGAATATTGGTGGGTGTATTTCTGTTGAGAGACAGCTGGTGGAGAATCAATTTAGGTTACAAATAATCCCAGCACAGTCAGCAAAGATTTCACTTTATTTTACTGTTTAACTCTTTTGTGATTCATTTCCAACAAGGTGAAGTAAATTTGGAATTTGCAATTTAGGAGACATTAATTGTTTATTTCTGTTTCTATTCATTTTTTACTGGAGAAATATATATACAGAAAACTTAAATGGACAGGAGAAGACAGTTCATGGGTCAATTTTAGGGAGAGGACTAAACTACAGAAATAAAGTAGATCATGGAAGGAAACATTTTTGCTTGTAGAACAGGTTAAGCAAAGTATTTTTACAGTCTGAGCGAATATACTGAGGTACCCACTAGCTAAGCACCTGGTATATGTAGCACTCAGCTGTTCTGATCACTTAGGCCACAGAAGAAATTAGCTCAAGAAACTTTAAGGCAAAAGACACAAACAAGACACCAGTAGATGACAGCAGCCATAAAGAAGAACAAAATAGTGAAAGGTAAAGTAAGAAACCAAAGACTGAGAAGTAGCTGAGGCTCAGTAGAGGTCCTTTTTTGATGAAAAAAAAAGATCATATTAACAGAGTTAGCAGTACCAAAACTCAGTTTACTAGTTAACAATACCAGAAAACATACCAGAGCTTTAGACACTGTTCTCTCTAGTGTTAAATTTTTAGTATGATATCTGGGCAAATAACACCATCTCCAAAATTTCCACATATGGTTTGGGAGTTAGCAGAGCCAAAGGATATTTCTCGGTAAATAGGTTGGACAGGTCCCCTTTGGTTTAGAAAGTTCAGTACCAGAAAATAAGTACTTACATGTTTTGTTTATGAACTAGATGTAGCCACAAGCTACTTAAACTCCATCCTCACCATAAGATAGGGAGTATTCCTGATGTGAACAGGAAGGCTGGGCAGTAGTGTAGGCTATTAGACAACTGTGACTGTATTTGTTCAACCAGGCAAAATGAGTATAAAACTGCTATTTTGTGTTGGAGGCATTTTACACTCACTTTGCACTGCTTTAAGTGTCTGCTCAATTTCCAGGAAAATGGGAATGATGTCTTATGATGGAATGATATAGAGCGAACAGAGACTGAGCATAGAAAAATGCTAGAGAAAAAAGTTCATTTGAGGTTTTTGTTCACTCTTCTAAAATGTCATAATTTTCAAGTCCTTCTTCTTGGAACATTCTGGACATAGATTCAAGTACACTTGTTCAATTTAAAAAGCTGAAAACTGTTGTGACACAACAGCAAACTACTGAAGCTTCACTGCTGCACATATGTGAAGACCCAGGAAGTCAATAACAGTACACAAAGTCATAAATTTGTATGAAATTCAGAGCAAGGGGGAACAAAAACTGTGTTTCAGTAAAATTTAAAGAGGTAAGAAGGTATTAATTCTCATAAATAGAACCACATAATTTGGGTGAAAAATCACAAAATATTAATTGTTTTTCTTTTGTTTTTAAGCATACCCTGATTAACTATTTTGAAGAGTTAACAGAGTAATGGATTCAGAGCACAATAATAGAAATTTTTTCTTCCCGAGCAGAAAACATACTTAGATGAATGCAAGAATAACATAGAAAACAGATCTCCATGGAAGAAATTGAAGAATTCTCTGGCATGCAAAGACTAAAGATGCAGTTCGTGTGCTGTGAAAAAGCCTTTTCCTGAGGTTCTTAAGTTTGCCCTTGATTATCTGCAGAATGAAATAGAATGTGTGTATGAGGCAGAGCACATCATGCACTGTGAGGAGGAGAATCAGTAATGGGTGGGAAACTACATGATCTAATCTGCAGACTGCACATTTTCAAATGCCACAGTCTCAATTATGTTGAATTCAAAGCAAAATTGAAACTCTCCCTGTTCCTGCAAATCCCATCCTATCAGCCTCTATCTGGATTTGCTTGAGGGACCTTCTAAATAAATAATAATAATAAATAAAGAAGTTGGGTTAAGTTATATATATGTTTTTAAAACAGCTATCGTTATTTTAAAACGAAATGGGGGCTTATGGCATGGACATTCTTTTGTTAAAGTTAATGTACCTTGAAATCTTTCGACTCAGCACAGCAGACTGTCAAAGGTGCTTAAAAAAAGAGTCCAATATTCTCCAAAGCTCTTTCTGCAAGACGGGTCTTGTGTGAAATGATAACAGCCACAACCCCAATATTGTTTACAGAAATACAGCTTTTCACTGCAGAGGCATCAAAGTGAAACTTGAGGGGAAAAGGAACATAAAATGAGACAAAGATTCTTGGAAGTTAATAAACCCTCAAAATTGTGATTTCATATTACATTTTTCCTGGGTTCATTCAAATAGAGGTCATAGTGTGATGATTGCATTTTAAGGGTTCCTTCTTCCTGTCCAAGAAGAATGGTGCTTTCTCTATTTGGAGATGGAGTTATTTTCCTGTCCTCAGGATTTTGTGCTCCCAGATGTAGGGCTGCCAACCTTCAAATCTCTCTTCACCTTTTGTGTCCCTGAACTGCCTCAGTAGCTCAGGAGTGTACTTCTGGGAAGTAGGATATTTAGGCATCCTTATGATGAGATGATAGCTCCTGGATTATTATGCAGTGCTACAGGTCTTGCCTACACAGCAGCTCTTCCTTGGCTAGTGTTGTGGTGTGGAAACAAATACAGACATTGCACTATCTGCTTTTCAAAGCGTTATTGGTTTGCAATAATGAAAGTACAAGTACAGCAGACTGTATTTCCAGGCATGGAAATACACTTTATGTGCTTGAGGTACTTAAAGGCTATCTCAGTGAATTCTGGGTCATGGGGGTGCTTAGCATCTAGTTCTTCAGCCTAGGATGTGAGTGTGTGGGCATCTATAGATTTTCATTGTCCAAAACAAAGACAATGACAGAACTTATGTCTTGCAATGTTAACAGATGAAATTGCTCTCCTTAAGCCTTGAAGCTTACGTTCCACTTAAGTATGTCCTAGGTTGGAAAAGAGATGCTCTGAACATTATCCTTCATCTCTTTATGCTTCAGTATACCATACATTAGCCATGATAACAAGTGTTATGAGGAAAAGCTTATACCACATTCTGGTCACTCAACTGCTATGAAAATAGATCAGTTAGTACAGATCTCTGCATGCATTAAGAACCACAATTATAAAAATTTTGAAGAACCTTAAGTTGTTGTTCTTACTGCAATTATGTTCATATTTCAGTAGGATCCAGAGACTAGAAGACTGACCTCAACTGATGAAGTGATCTACAAATACTAGGAAAAGTATGCTGCATAAAAATGCATGTAGCACAAGGAGGAGAGAAGAAACAGCAAGAAGATAAACAACAACATATGAAGAAAAGGAAAAAAAAAACAATATCAATAGGCAACAATCTTTGTATTATTACAGCTTATTTACACAAAGTATAAGCATAGCGTCAAACAACAGATTTGGAGAAGGGACTTAAAGGAAAGCAATGATGTTACTTTGGAGTGTTTCTTCCAAGTGTGAACAACATGAAAGTAACTGCTTGAAAATGAATCAAGTGGGTGATGGAGGGTATTATCAGTCGCTGATTAGAAGCAGGAGACAATCTCTTGTTTCTGAAGGAGAGATAAAGTGGGATTAGGTTATGAACACAAAACAAATAATATAAATTTGATAGTGAAGAGGAGTCACAAGCAAACTAAACAGAGCAGCGCATGATTGAAGGGTACAGAAATGCAGTATTTCATAGCAAAGCAAGGTTGCTTTTGTTGTGTACTCAGTAAGCAGGATGTTTATCAAGCAGGACTGGAGCTTTGGCTGTATGGATGGGCAGGGAAAGATCAATATTGTATGCAGAACAAACATAAGAAAATTAGGAATAGTTTGGATTTAGATATCAGAAGTGAAAAAACATGTTAGAAGTTTGAGTGATTGGCAGAATGGCAGTTGTGGAACAAGCTGAAAGAACTGCAAGATGGGACGATCATACAAGGCAGAGAAAGACAACACTTCAGGATAAGGAGCGTGAGCAACAGTGTTGAAATCAGGCAGCTATGAGGCATTTTTTTCATGAGGGAGCACATTGATCACAAAGTTTGGCTAAGAAGAAACTGGAGACTGGTGATTGTACTTCTACCACCACTATCATTATTCTATCAACATGCCTGCACAGCATAAAGAAAGTCTGTCCAGGAGGGATGCCTTGCTGAGTTGCTTTCTGAAAACTTCATAGAAATTTCTGTCAGTGAGAATATACTATGATATACCAAATAGAATTGAACCTTTATGTCATTTATTTTACTTAATTTATATTAATTATAAATATTGCACTCAATATTGGCTCAAACATACATAATTATTATATCTGTTGGTTTAAGAAGTTACTGTCCTGAATCCATGTATCCATGGAAAGACTGGCTAATCAGTAGGTGAAACAACATCTGAACCATGGCAGTTTATAGATTTACAGCCTGGTATATTAATGTAAATCAACACTGCTTTCATTTTATCTGTGTCAGCACAGAAGTTGCTTCATTATAAGTTTTGCTATGACTGCTCTAGGGATGGTAAGGTGGGTTGGGTAGATGAAACAAAACAGAACAGTTGATAGGACTTCACTCAAGGTTTTAAGTGCAGCAGCCCCAGGTCGAAAGTAACATTCTCTGAATGTTCTGAAATTATAGATCCAGTTACAGTGGACTGCAGAAAAGGGAATACAGTAAGAATGGAAGAACAGAGTTGACACTTCATCAAGTATGTCCAGTCCAGTCACTTGATTTCAACAGCAGCTGTAATAAATGTCTAGGGGAAAGTAGGCTACATGCAAGACTTCTGAGCGCTCACTCAGCCTCTGATTTTTTTCTGCTTAGTAGGTGAACTGAGCCCACTGTAGTTTATATATTTGGTAACCAGAGTAGATGACCTTTTTTTTCTGAGGATTTATTTCTTCTCCCCTGGAATCCCTAGGAATTTTTTATACGAAGAGCATCCTATGATGAGCAGACAAGTTCCTTATCTGCATGAAGAAACAACTGCTCCTGTTTGTCGTAAATCTGAGTTGTCCTAGTCTCAGGTGACGGCAACTCACGAGACAGTGAAAATCAACATCTTCACTCAGACCAGCACACTCATGGTTTTGTAGTCCACTATCACATTCCTTTCTATTGAACACAATTACAACAGTGGAAATGGGCCTCTGGCATTTTATAACCAGTTACTAATTTTAACATGCGATTTCTGAAATGGCAGTCTTATATTAGTTAGAATAAGGTTTTCTTGTCTATTGTTTATCAAAGGCATAGTTTAAAAACCATCTATGTTATTCCATGGCCTTGGACTCTGCATTTACCACACATGTATCAGAAACTGGAAATTTTTTTTCATTATATGCCCCAATCTCCCTTTTGACCCATGGATTAGCTTCAGACAGCAGCCATCAAAGACTACTGTAGTATTTCATTAGAGTGGATTTTCCGATATTCAAAAGATGATTTATTTTTCCCCCCTAAGAGTTTTGCTGAGGTTCATTGGAAAATGAGAGGTTTAATAGCATTCAATTTTAAATGGTTTTTTTTGTGCAAAGGCCTTTTCATTCTGCATTTGTTTGGGTTCTAGTACAACTGTCTCTTGACTCATCTATAAGGCTGGTTGGTACCCTGCTAGCAAATTACTACTGGACGTTTCAAAACCTAGGTGTGGAAAATTACAAACAAATATTAATTAGTTAAACATCCAAGATTGTTCTTACCCAACAGTAGGATATATTGCAACACACACAATGTACATTTGAGCTGATGAACTCTTTCTCCCACCCAGGAACTTGTAATGATTTCACATTAGCAAGGCTAATTGACATCATGTTTACTTGCTGCAAACAGTGATAGATGAACAAACACATTTCAATTCTGTGTTTAAAATAGTTTTAAGAGGTTAAAAGGCCTTTTTTTTTTTAAATTTATCTCTCTGTCTTTTTTTTTTTCTTTCTTTTTTTTCCTGGTAACACAAACGAGACTTTTAATTTTTCAGGTATTATCCACAATTGGACCCAAAAATGGACCCATTTGAATCTGAAGGACATTCCAGGTAAAGGACAGGGATTCTATCCTTATGGATTGCTTGAGACCTTGCTGTGTTCTCTAGTTCCTGTGCTTTATCTCAAGCTCTAGCTTCTTATTTACTCTTATTTACTGTACCTCTGTATCTGAGGATTACTTCACTCATGTCTCTTAACAGGAGATGAAATGACTTCTTGCGTCTCCATGATGCATATTCAATAATATTTTACACACCTTATTCACTATGCAGAGAGTTTAGCATTTTTCATAATCCTCAGCATTGCTGGCTGGATTGCTCAGTTTTAGGACAGAAATTAATACAGACTTCCTGAAAACTCTGAACAATCTCTTTTTGCTTATATCTGCTTAGAGAGTTTATGTAGATATATTTTGGTGTTTTGATTAAAAGATGACAGCTTTTCCAGTCTAATATCATTCTTTCCAGATACTCTTCCATGTTTTTCTCCTGCTAATATTCTGTCCAGTACCTGCATTCAATTCTGTACCTTGTCCTTCTCATCTGATATTAGATTTCCAGATTTATGAGGACCATTCTAAACTTCTTACAGATTTTCTGTCCTCCTTCCAAGGATATTGTTCGTCTTGTAGTGTATTCTTTCACCCTTCGTTACTTACACAATTGATGCTTTTTCTTGCCTTGTTTAAATGCCTTATGGTTCTTTTTATAGTGTGATGAATTTCTCTATATTTGTGTCTGGTTTCATACTCCTTTGTTCCATCACATATTTCTTCTAGTGTTTTTGCTTAGCTTTTTTACACTTTTTCTGTTATATTTATATTTATATCTGTAATATAGTTATATTACCACACCCTTTTATTGCAGAGTAATATAATAATACATAACATGTTTCTCTTGCTGCAAGGAAACTTAGCTACACAGACTGAGCTTCATTCATCAGCACAGAGTTCCTGTAAAATGTCACTCCCCCTCTCCAGCACAGGAGAGACTGTAAAATACATAAAATACATATTTTACTCATTTTTTTTCTGTACGTTGCTTGACGTTTTCAAGTCATATCTTGTCCTCCATCCCTCACTTCTTAATACAGTCTTGTTTTCTTTTCCAGTATAAGCAAGACAAATCATTTGTATTGCGATGACTTTCAGACTGGCAAAATGACATCAGCTTCCTTTGTGCTCAATGTTGTTGCAGTCTCTAGTACAGGAAGATTTCACCTCAGAGGTAGACTACAGTAAATATTAAGCTTTTATAGTCCAGCCTAAGCATTCTGGAGCAAAATGGAATCAGTAAAACTCCCTAAAGGTGAAGTGCACCTTGATACTTGACTGAACTGGGACATGAATTATTTGTTTAAGGTAAGATTTACCTTACTTACAGGTGGGTTTCTAAATCAGGGATAATTTTCTACATTTTCATTATGAGCGAAGGAGATATAGTCAGTAAGATTAATGGAATACAGGGTGGAATTCATCTGAGCAGGTGTAAATAAATGTCTGTTCCAGCATGAGATGAATCACTCCCAAAGCTTCATTGACACTATTGGGTAGAACCCTACTTATCATAAAAAAAAGTCTAGACAAATAGGTCAGGTGTAGTTACTTTCATTTAGACAGAATTCCCGTGAAAGAGATAGGAATTGAATCATTGGATTTCATCCTCTATCACCTAATTAAATAGATTATGGTTTAATTTCTGCATAATAATGAGTCCTGATTATCTGAAAACTGTATGGAAGCTTTCAGATTAATGTAATGGAATAAATAAAGACTCAAATCTCTTTGCCTGTATCTGCTCAACAGGATAACGATAACATTCCTGTCATTGATTATAAAGGATGCCATAGAGCACTCCAGGGTACTCTTCTAAGATATCCATAGATCCAGCATAAGACAAAAGCTGTCAGACCTTAGCTTCCATTTATTATTATTATTATTATTTCCAAGGCTGCGATATGCTCAGAAGTTTTGTTACAATCAGTTAATGATTTAATGGAAACAAGTAAGACAATTCCCTTAGAGCTAGTAAAGCCCCAGGATTAGATAGATTTCTGTCAGGTTATAATAAACCCTCCCAACACCTACTGGGCCCAGTTTCACACCTCTTCAAAGAATCAAAAAAACATCAATAAAAAGAAAAATTGAAAGAGCTTTTTAATCACTTTTTTGTCCTTAAAATCATACAAAATATTCTAACAATGACACCAGCTCAGGGAAAAACAACACAAAAGCAAATCTTTCAAGCATCTTTACTTAAAGGTATTTTGAACAGTGCATGCAAGATGGGAATTACTGTGCAGATGTTTTTCATTTAGTTAAAAGCAGAATATCTTGCCTATAAATCCCAATTTATACCCATTAGAAAGGATCCCTTCACTGTAATAGTAGACTGAAGAACTCCATGATGTGCTGCAGATGCAAGAATTGTTCTTCTGTTCTGAATTTCTTGCTGTTTCAGCAGGGAAGAAGAGCTGTGACTGCAGCTGCATTTCAAAAGTGAGGACTCTCAACCTCTTCTTTATGACCACTCTGGAGGGCTCAGGATCTGTCAGGGCTCCACTTTCTCTTCCTGGAGGGCAAGATCAAGAGAAGTGTGGCCAGCAGGTCAAGGGAGATGATTCTGCCCCTCTACTCTGCACTTGTGAGACCCCACCTGGAGTACTGTGTCCAAGTTTGGAGTCCTCAACACAGGAAGGACATGGATCTGTTGGAACAGGTCCAGTGGAGGGCCACAAAGATGATCAGAAGGATGGAGCACCTCCTCTGTGAGGACAGGCTGATGGAGTTGAGATTGTTCAGCCTGGAGAAGAGAAGGCTCCACAGACACCTCATAGCAGCCTTTCAATATCTGAAGGGAGCCTACAGGAGAATTGGAGAGGGACTTTTTGTCAGGAAGTGTAATGGCAGGACAAGGGGCAATGGTTTTAAATTGTAAGAGGGGAGATGAAGATTAGACATCAGAAAGAAATTCTTTACAGTGAGGGTGGTGAGACACTGGAACAGGTTGCCTGGGGAAGTCATGGATGCCCCATCCCTGGAAGTGTTCAAGGCCAGGCTGGCTGAGGCTTTGAGCAACCTGCTCTAGTGGGAGTTGTCCTTGCCCATGGCAGGGGGGTTGGAACTTGATGATCTTTAAGGTCTCTTCCAATCCAAACCATTCTATGATAAGATTGCAGCAGCCCACAATGTATTTCATGGGAGTAAGGTATGAGAGGTGTCCTGCACAACTAATTTCCTTTATTTGTATTTAATTCTTTACTTCCTTCTCCTTCTTCTACTAATTTTAGCAAAATATAGCCATTAACTGCAGAAGAGAGTGCCAAACTGCAAACCAGTGCAGATAAAGACAAAATATGACTTCTGTTACTAATTTGTGGTTAGACACCAATTATTCCTTTTGCATTTTCATTGTAGCAGTATTAGTCTTAGGACAAAGTGAAGATGTTTATTCTTTACTTTCATTTACCATTTTACAAAATACAGCTGAATCCACCATATAGTTACAGCTGCTTTAAAATTTGCTACTATGAAATCAACACATTATGCATTTCTTCTTAAAACTCCCTTAAGTACTCAGTTATTTTAGATGAAGTTTGCCAAATCAGTCTCATGCTGTGACCTCTGAAATGCTGAAGAGATGTCTTGTGTATCCTATCCGCTTGAATTAAACACTGAGCTTCTTTAAAACATGCATTTTAATTAGTTTTAGAGCTAAAAATGCCACCTGTGCTGAATGGTGATGCTGAGGGAATTCCATTAGTATTCCAGAATTTCTTTGAAAGCTATCTTTCATTTGACAGATGGTAAAAAAAAAAAGCATGAACCAAATGAAACAAAGTGTGGATATGTACCTTATGGATGTCCCTTTTCTCTGACCAAATTGTTATAATAAAAACTGTATATGTCAATGCATTAAAAAAAATCCCCATTTTATTAATGTATGTATTTCTGGCTTTTCCCAAATAATGAACTTTGTGTGTTCGCTACAAATGAAGTTGATTTTCACCCTACAAGAACAAACATGAACTTTGTGTCACAGTTTGGCAATCATTAAATATTGTCCAGAGACCACCACATGCACCACAGCACACTTCTGTCAAGAATGAGAAAGAAAATGGATATTACTCTTGTAAAGCTTAAATGCAGTATATCTCAATTCAAGAAGGAAGAAAATAAGAAATCAGACAAGAAAAGAATCATGGGGTAGATTGTTTGTTTCATGGCTCCAATGCTACATTGATCTTCAACTTCTCTATTATTCAGAAATAAAAATTGGTACTACAGTTATTGTAACAGTATGTTTCCAGTCATGCAGCACTATCCAGGTATTAGTAATTTATTGGGAAGGCAATATCATTTATGCATCCGCTGTTCCATTTCTAATTGCCTGACACTTATTTAGTGTTGAATGGAAGGACACAGTAGAGATCATTGGAGCAAAACTCCTTTTCTATTTCACCCCATAAGCTTGCCTGGCTTTCTAAGATATCTGTGAGACAGACACTCTCTCTCTCTCTGCTACTATGTGAGTTGAGAAACCCAAGATCCGGAAAGGCACCAATTACTGTATTTTATGGGAATATATGTTGTTCATTTTTAAGGTGATAGAGGGCAAGGAAAGTATTTTCCTTTTTGTATACTTGGCTGCCCCTCTCTTATTAATCAGAAAACTTTTTGGCTTAAGCCCAGCTTTGAATATATATTTTTAAGGTACCTTATTCTTATTGATTCTTTTGTGTCTCAGAGTCTTTGAGTCCATTAGCATAAAAGCAAGCACTGCACTCTACTGTACCTAGCTCTGTGCTTCATCATCTCTCTCAAATCTCGTTCAAAATGTGAGACTGACATAGACTAAGATCCATGTGGTTACTATTGTATATACCTTCCATTAAAAACTGGATTTCATGACTAATGTCTGCCTTGAACATACTGGATCAATTTTAATATCATTATTTGCAGCATCTGGCAGGGAGAAGAACGTCAAATAGGAAAAATCAATGAACCCTACAAAAAGAAGAAAAAGAAAATATATAATTAATATATTAAAGAGCTCCAGGTATCATGTAAGTGCTTGTTAATCCCTTTGATTTCGGAACTGCTTGTATGAACTCTGGTTGGTAAAAGCTGTGACCAACGAATACTGACATAGTTCCCTTCCTATGATTTGCCCTGCCACTTGTTGTTTGGTGTGTTTGCTCGCTCAGACTGTGTCCTGAGTAGTCCAACTTAATTTGAACTTTTTCTCCAGCTTTGTCTTGAAAACTTCCTGTAATTATCTGGAAAAGTGCCTAATGGTGAGGGCTGAAGGGGTAAGCAGCCTTTGCAACGATGGCATCAGAACCAATTTTATACTAAAAATAAAGATAGAATGAAAGGTAAAGCAACATTTAAATCTGAAATATGCTTTTCATTACTGAAGTTTTCATTCTCATTTAGTCTTTTAAGCTATTTTGCATTATCTGAAATCAGAAATGGTTTTGCAAATTGTGGCTTCTAGAATTTCAATCCACTTTTCCCACTCTGCCATGCCTCATTCACAAAGTCAGGCCTTGAAAAGTCTGTCAACCAGGTTTCTTATATTTAGCTGTATTGGCAGAGGAAGGCATAGGCAGAAACTCATTCACTAAAAATATGTTTACATATTTCTGCTACAATGGAATTTAAATGTCCTTCTCACTTATAATATTGTGCCTTATATGAAACTGAGTGACAAATTGCCAGTAAATTCAACCATTAGAAATGTGTGCAATTGGTTTTCTGATGTCCAAACTTGTTATATGTCATTTAATTAAACTGCAGAATAAACTTTATCTTTTTATGATAAGTAGAAGTATTTGGACTTTGTATGGAACTTATTCCCGTATTTACAATAAATTTTATAAAGCGTTCTCTATCATCTATCTTTACTATACCAGAAGAGAAGGATTAAAAGCCTATAAAACAGTAAAAAAAAATACATCTTTTTAAAAATTTATTTACTGCCAATCAATATGTTCAAACAATTCTTCTAGAGTCCAGACCACTGTCCCTGAATAGAAACTCAAGAGACTGTGCATTCTGCCTTTCTCCAAAAGACAGCAGGTACACTATCTGCAGCTGTGCTCTTGGTTACACCCAAAAGGCGACCTTGTATTCATGTATCTGCAACAGCATCAATCCTGCTTTGTCCTCTGTTAATGAGCTGTCTTATAATGTTACTAAACACTCTTGTGTGATTTTCTGCTGACCAGTCGTTTCCCGTGATTACTGCTACATCCACTCTTCTGCTTCTATATGTCTGGATGTGGGAAAAGACATAAGGTGTCCTTTTAGCTCTGAATTGTTTGTCCACATGAAACAAATATAACAAGTAGAAAAGCAACTGAGAGACCAAGGTAAAGCATTGTTTTATTTGATAGATTATTAATCCATTAAATATTTCTCTTCAAAATGGATTTCTGGTTTGTTACAGCCCTTTTCAGCCTTCTAGGAAAAAAAATACCGTAATTTAGATGTTTTTGTAAATATAATAGTTTACCCTTCTGAATAGTTTACTTTTACTGTCTCTGCAAAAGGTACTTTCACCTTGAAGTGAACCTTTGATCCCCTTCAGCACAGTTCTCTGTTTTACAGGGATGAGTGGGATGAGTGAAACATGACAAATCACAATGAGAGTAGATTTTTATAAATTGGTGACTGTGTAAATGTCAATCTGTAAATGTTTGTTTTTATAGCTGAAACAGTCTCACTTGATTTCGCCCCATCAATTGCAAGTACTTGAAAATTCCACGGGGAAAGCAAAGACATTGCTTATAGCTCATTTCTTCCTTTAAATGTGCTTTAGATAGTCAAGCAATGCAAGTGTCTTTGTTCTTGCATTTTTTGTAAAGACAGTTTTCCTGAGGGATATGCCAATAGTAATCGCTGCTGCATCTACACCGTAAATTGGAAATGCACATTATTGATTATGTCAGAATTGTTGATGGTAATGCAAAATATTAAGAAAAAAAAGTTTCAGTCTTTTTCTAAAATTAGTTAATATCCTCCTATATAAGGAGATGGATTAGGATCTGAATCTAACAATCAAAGGAGTCTGTATCAAACATCAGTTAAAGATGGAGTGCTAGTCCTGTGGTCATGTCCTGGGAATGAAGATACATAAAACCAAGTTTTGTCTCTTCCACAGATCACTTGTGTGATCCTAGTCAAGTATACTTCTTCAATCCCCCATCCATCTATAAACATTTACATTAACAGAAAGATGCACACTAGATCTTCACTCAGAAATAGGAGACATCTTGATTAATAAAATCATCAGCTTACAAACGTTAAGATGAAAAGAAACAATTTTTGGCTTCTGCTAGCACCTAAAACTGTCAGAGAATACAATTTGGAGAAAATGACTAAATATTTAAGTATTCTAAAGTTTATCTAACATGAAAAATGAGACAGACATAAAAAATATAATACTTGTTATGCAGTAGTATGCTAGCTTCATGTGTTTTCATTTTTTTTTCTGAGACCATACTTAATTTCTCTTTATTTAAAGCTTTTGTCAGTATAGCTCATAAAGTACCATTTTTTGATTTATTAAATATTTTAATCTGACAAGAAAATTACTCCAAATGTATTTTTAACTAGGTTTATGTAGGGGACACTGAAGGAAAAGGACAAAAGAGAGCTTGATGCACTGTAGAAGAAATTTTAGAATTTCTTAGAACTGTGATTAGCTAGAATTGACATTTTACGAAAAGGTATTGAAATGTACTGGCAAACAACTATAAATTTGTTGGCCCAAGGGATATTTTTCATGTGGAGAACTAACATAATGAATTGTTATAATGAAGTTCGCCTTAAGTTAAATAGAACTTAATACTTTAAATCTAGATTTAGAAGTTCATTGCCTTTCTATGACATTGCTAGTTTGTGCTAGAGAAGAATGATGTTACAGTTTTCACTATCGGTATGTTCCCGAAAGTGAGAATGTTTGATACAACTTAACCTATCAGAGTATGAATAAGAGATAAGTTGCTGACCCTAAAATAATTCATAATAGAATTCTTACTCTATTTTGGTGGATTATTATATATTATGGTATAAAACTAACATGACTACAAATGTTATAGGTGAATGATATATTCAGTGTCTTCAGATAATCCAGAATAAATGTGTGACTGAAGATATACTTTACACTGTTCTGACACAGATATTTCTCTGCTGTCTCTTGGAAGCACTTGTCTGTTTCGGGCAAGAATAAAAGAGTGATTTGTCTGTCTGGCCCTTACTACTTTCTCCTACTGCTATTACTTGCAGTCTTTCATGTCTTATGGGCATATTTTTTCTACATACTAGAGTAACATGAAGAAAATGTAGTATAAAGGATATCAAAAAAACCCGACCACCAAACACTTGTACTTAAAATCAGCCAGTCCTTCAAATAGAAATACATTTGATGGAGGGCACAGGGGCAATATATTTTATTGAACCATCTGACAAAGCTAAAAAGTAGAGAAGCTTTCCAATATGAAGCATTTTTACACGACTAAGAAAGAAGCAGCAACTTCAAGGAAACCTTGAGGTAAAACCAATCATTCCTTGTTTAGCTTAATTCTATAAAGCAGTTAGACAATTTGAGAGAAAAGGCAGTCACAAGCTTCTAAAAGATAAATGGGTGTCCTAGAAATAAGTCCCATTTGCCCTTTGAGAAGCAGATAATGTGGGACAGATCAAAAGGTTCTGAGTAGCACTGCAGTAGCTGAGGTGGTCAGGAGCCAGTAGCACTGTGCCGGTGGATGGAGATGACTCATGACCCATAGTTCCGTGTTCATGGAGCAACTTGCTTTTGTAGTTACTACTGTCTTACTTCTTGATTAGGCTCAATGGGGCAGGATCAATCAAGTCAATAAAATTTCTGAGATTTCCACAGGACTTGTGCTGTACATAGCAAGGAGACATGAAGATTTTGTACCAGACTGTCACCAGCATGACCAAATCAGAAGTGGGTGATTTTTGTGAAACACGTCAGAACTGATTCAAAGATGGAGTCCTTCATGTTTGACCCTTTCAATGGTCAACTGAGAAGGATATATTCTTTTGTAATGTTCTGACCAATACAAGTCTTAGCTACCTACCACTTCTGAAAAAGCCTGTGAAAAAGTGAGTCTGCAAAAATTGTAGCCAAGAGTGGGTGATTTACCTTGGAAGATACAGTCACTTACCATTATTTTAAACATGCAGCTCTGATCATGATACTTTACAACTTACAAAGAAAAATTCTAGGCCAACAGTGGCCCTGTCAGTGCTTGAGCTTGAACTGTAGAGGACTACCTTTGAGGATTTTTGCTAGCTCTAGGACAGACAGAGGAAGTGGGAACAGGGAGTTCTGTTAAAAGATCAATTACATAGTGAGAGAAAGATGACAAATGCTAGAGGTCCTTTACCCATTTAATATTAAAGAAAACCCCAATGATGCCAGGTCAGGCCATAGATCTGCCTATCTCTGTATCTCATCTCTAACAGTTTCAAGCAATAGACGCCTGCAAGAGCAATTTGAGACCCAAGGGTGTGCTGACTAACTCATGTGTGCCTGCTCATAAACAGAAAAAATGAATGCTGATCTACCCCGAGATGCAAACCTGTTAGACGGACTAGCTTCAAATCATATGCTATAAACCACTGTTGAATCGCATATTTGCAAAAAAAAAAGTTAGTAGTATTAATTTAACTGCAAAAATGTTGATGGAAAATGTATTCTTTGTGATAACTCTTATCAGAGGATAAATGCCTCATTAATCTTAGACATTTCATGCTAAGAATATTATTGAAGTTAGACAGAATGATGAGTAACATTGTAGGGAGCACAGATTGCTACATGCAGGAATGCTTTTGCCCATTAGTCTCCCTCCATACTGTACAAGTCACTTTTGTTTCTCAGGCTGCAGGCTGGAGCATGCTGTTCTACCCCTGCTCCACAACTCCAGATTTAATTAAAAGAAAACAGATGGAGTGTAGTGCATTAGTATATGTTCACCTGAATTTCCCTTATCATCTCAGGAAAAGGGTGGAGGTAGAAAGGGAAAGGGTCTTGAAATTACATTAAACATAATGGGCAAGAGTAAGTTTAAACACAGTACCCATAGGTATTCCCCAATATTCTCTATCTGTTTGTTAGCTGAGTTTTCATCTTCTAATTTAATACAAATATGACAAAGCTCAGCATGTATAAAATGCATGCTGCAAGTTTACACTATTTTGTTGTGAAGGTAATTTAATCTGTAATGGAAAAAAATCCCGACATACCCTATTGTGTCAAAATGTCTAAAGCTGTGAGTGCTATGAGTGTAACCGATATTTTGGCATTAAGAATAAGAAAAGGGAAGACTTGGTTACAAGTTCTCCATCGGTGAGCTGAGGAAGGCTGCTGTAATAGTCCCTTCTTATATTGTCCACTGCATGTTTTCTAAATTTTTGAAGCTTTGTCTAAAACAAAGCTTTATGTATTTGATCAGTGTTTTTACTGGGAGCAAAGAGAATCAGACTTTCACAGTGAGGTTTATAATCTCACGGTTTCAATGATGTTTGCCTGGTAGTATGACTATGAATGGCAGATCCTTTCCCAGCTCAGGAAAAAAATGTTTCTTTAAGCTTCATTCTCAAAAAGTGACTTTAATCGTGTGGTCATATGACTTGCAGATATTTGTAAATCATTTTCAAAATGTGTCTTGTTAAAAAGCTTTACACTGCACTTTGGAGATCCACAAAACTTCTTCTGCCTTGTGGTCTGTCAGATAACCACAGATAAATGCATTCTGAGATTGCAGAAGCATTATGAGCAAAAAGGAAACTGGGGATTCAAGACTTACTAATGAGGGCTGCCTGGCATGCTTGAGACCATCCTTTTTTGACATTCCAGGAGTTTCCATCCAGCCTGTCCAATGGACATTGAGGCTGTACCTGTGCCTTAGATGAGCATTAGTCACATATTTAAAAGATGGAGTGTTCGGGATAAAAATGCTAAGCATTTGCAAAGTGAGAATAGAAGGAACATTTAGAGGTGGAAACTGCTCCTAGTTAACATTTCAAAGACAAGTTTAAATGTATACATTTCTATAATGTATGTTATATATATACTCCAACCTGGTGAGGCTGATCTGGATTACTGTGTCCAGTGCTGGGCTCCCCAGTTCAAGAAGGACTTCTTGAACACAGTCCAACAGAGGGCTACAAAAACAATCAAAGGCATGGAGCACTCTCATGTGAGGAAAGGCTGAGACACCTGAGTCCCTTTAGCTTAGAAAACAGAAGTCTGAGAGGGTACTTCATCAATGCTTATAAATATCTGAAAGGCAGGAGTCCAGAGGATGGGGCCAGACTCTTTTCCGTGACAGGACAAAGGGCAATGGGCACAAACTGGAACGCAAGACATTCCATCTCAACATGAGGGAAAAGTTTCTTTATTTTGAGGGTCACAGATGACTGTAACATGCTGCCCAGAAAGATTGTGGAATCTCCTTCTCTGGAGATATTAAAAATCCACCTGGATTTGCGTCTATCCAGCCTGCTTTAGGTGACCCTCCCTTGTCAGGGAGCTTGGACTAGATGATCTCCACAGATTGTAGGATCTTCCAACCCCTACAATTCTTTGATTCTGTGATAATTCTGAGGAAGAGAGATGACATAAGCTTTGTAAAAGATACAATTTTCCCTATTCTCCCAATGTCTTTGAAGGTCTACTTCACTACAAAACATATCTGTTCTTTATGAATATTGAAACAATTAGTGTTTTTTAAGTAATGAGCATTTGAAGATTATTTTTTCTCAACCACGTGCATCTCAGTAAGTCCAGCTAAAATTTTCTCCTTTAACAAATACAAATTACAGTCTTTTTACTTTGTTGAAAAGATCATCCTGAGATTTATATAGAATTGCTAAATGGGAAGAATATCAGATAAAGAAACCAACAAACAATGGAGCCAATCTAGAAACACTACATTTGAGATTTGCTGTGGGAGGAGAATTATCTCAAACTTTTCTCTGTCATTCACAAGATGTTCCATCAGAAGCTTTTTAAACTAGCAGACAAAATTATTTTCTCACTGTGAGGTGCAGTGAAATCATATTCTTGTTTCAATCCATTTTCATCATTGGCCCAAATTAATTCTAAGACTGGTAAAAAATTACATTTTGTTGGTAAACACACTCAGTTCATATTGAGTTTGATTGTTAACTAATTGGTTACTTGAGTCTTCTAATAGCTGTATAGATATAAATGGAAAAGAAATACTGAACTAGCAGTCTTTAAGATCAATAAATAAATAAAACATTCTCTACAAGAAAATAAGAGATGAAACTAAGGACATACACTCATCATTCCTGTTACCCATATACTCTTTTGAGGCCATACACTATTGATCATAAGTCTTTATTTTAAAGTATAGTTTTATAGACTAGACCAACAGTTCTAGTTCTGATGGGGAGGCCTTTGGGTATAAAAGAAATAAAAACAGATTAGAATACCATATGACCCAGCATTATGCAGCATTTCTAGTTCTCCATTCTAGTTTCCTAAATTTTCACCCCCTAGACACTTAAATTTAGATGCTTGCATGTAGGCACGTTTAAGTGTCCGTTAACATCAATAGATTGAAATTAATTACTATAACCTGGTGTAATTTCCATCTATTTCTTTCTAAACTTTAGGACTATCCTGGAGGATAATGCTCCAAAGAAAATTTGTTCTGCTTTAAAATTGAATATGAACCATACTGCATGAAGAAACATAGTTTAAAAAAATATATATATTTACACACAGTGAGTATTATTTCAGGGCAGGCTCATTTGTAGGGAGATAGTCTATTAGCTGGTGTCAAAAATATTTTTACTTAACATCTCTGTTCTGTGGCTCATGATATACACATGTTAAGTACCAAAGTTATAACTCATAGAGCACTTTATCTCTCCCTGCCCTGCTGTTGACACCGTTTTCTTAAGTATTTCACACAGTGACTGAAGTTAATCACGTTCATTGTCAAATTGTGGAGAACCTTGCCAGGGTTTCATTTTTTTTTTTTTTTTTCATATATAAATTATGAGACTTTAATGATGAGATGTGGAAATCATATGGCTTCTATTCAAATCATGAAGCTGATTTAAAAAAAGCACCTTATTAGGTAGACATTGAAACAGATTCCTACAATTCACAGGCTGTTTGCTCTGACTTTCACCTCTGGTTCAACAATAAAAGGACCAAAACTAGAAGCAGAAAGCAAAGAAAGAAGGAAAAGCCTAATTATTGTTTTCAGCTGTACAATTAGCCTCTTTAATTGCCCTTCCTCAGTGATTTAAGCAAAGTCTAGTAATCTTCAGGGACATAAACATTAGCTATTTCTGGAACAGCTAAGTGAATCTGAGAAGGAGAGGCTAAAGACAAACATTCAATGGGTATTTTTCCCAAAATGCAGACAATGCAAACACTGATCACCTTCTTCAAGTCAACAAAAAGCAAATCCATATATTCACTGGTGTTTAATGAGAGTTTTGTAGTGAAACCTGTCTATCAAAATATGGCTGTCTCTTGTCTTAATCTTTCCATTTCTCTTTCTCCAAGTATCTTAGAATAAAAATTAAGCTAACTCAATGGATAGATACTTCCTGGTGTCAATTTTTCTGCTCCTTGAGATTCAATGCAGAGTTTTGTCAGTCCTTGATGGTGACTAGTATCATGATAACTTCCTAATTTACCAGAAGGTAATGTTGCAGACCTATTAGTACATGAAGTGTATTATCAAAAGAATGTGCAGATTCTTTGTGAGACTTGTGACACATTCATAAAGTGTCTGTGTCTGCTGATCTTTCTTTGGCAGGTGCATCCTCCCATATTTCCCCAATATGTTCCCTTGTTTACAATCTTACAGCCAGCTTGTTGACAACAGATATTTTCTGCTATTGTAGCTTCATGAAAGCAAGTGGAGTTCTTGCTAATTCACTCACATCTTCATTTTCAGGCAGAACTATAACTTGGGATTGTGCCCTTTGCTATGCAACAAGTCTAACTAGAACGTTTTTTAAATCAAGTTTAGTTCCCTGCCTTATTGGCTTTTCATGAACTTTGGATGTACTGGATGCAATTTATCCCCTATCCCAAATCATTTCATCATTCTTTGACATCCATTTTAATTTACCCACAGGCATTTGGATCTTTTGCTTTTTTATAAAATGTAATGTGTCAACTTTGGGTTAGATTTAGGGTTGGGATATTCATCAAACTTATTGTTTTCCCCCTTTCATTTCAGATAACATATAAATTAATGTATTGCAAGGCCAGAAGGAACCACTGTGATCACCTCATGTAACCTCACACATAAAACAGGTCAATGAATGTCATCCAGAGTTTTATCCATCTATACATTGATTTTAAGTGTGCCTCTATCCACGTGCCTCTGACACAAACAGGTCACATTTCTCCTCTCTTCTCTGCAAGCTTTTGGGGTTTTATGGTCTACTCAGGAATGATTTTCTACTTTGATCCAATACGGGGTAATTGTGCTCTTCTCTTAGGCAAAATCAGAGATATAGGGATAAAAACAGGGAGTCTGTAACCCCTACTTGATCAAGTGTTTGAACAGTGTAATTTCTTATATTTCATTTTAATAGCAGTGTTTATTTTCTTACACAAGCTCTGAAAAACAAGCATTTTTTTCAGTTTTTGTTTTCATCGTAAAATACTGACCAAAGTTACCAGCCTCATGAAACATTGTGATTCTGTTAAACTCATGATTAAATCTATAGATGTGAATACGTTTAAGGGTAGAACATTTTCTAGTAATGCATTCATATGGTAATGAAGGTGTTAAAGCTAAAAGGTTTTTAAAATATGTGTACTCTGACAGGAGTGGGGAACATGCTGAATCACTTACAATGATGAATATTTAAAAATAGGGCACAGATGTCTAATTTAAATACAGAAATTTTCTTGGCATCTTACTAGTTGTTACTACATTTTTTTAACATGTACTTTATTCACACATTCAAATTTACTTGCTCTGATTTGCTTTGTCAACTGCAGGAGGCTGACTGATAATCTACACTTTGAAAGCTGCCAATGCCTCTCAAAAAAATGTGAAATTTAAGTTTGCAGTGTGGACTTCAAAATTGTTCAAAACTTTTAGTTGCTTTGTCATTAAGTTTGGTGGGTGAAAGTGCTTTTCTGATGGATGAGAAAGAAGAGTTAAAGGGTGAAATCCTGGCGCCTTTGATATCATGACAGACCTCCCATTGACTGTAATGGGGCCAGAAGTTCACCTGCTGTTATCTGCTTAGCTATCTCTCTGTACATTTTTAATGTACTCAGGAAAGTGGAATCTGAACACTAGCTTAAAGCTGGGATATGGAAATACCTCTTCTTCCTAAGTGACTCAATTGATTCTGCAGGCTGTAAGATGTGAGGAGCTGCTAATCCTTTTTAAAGCAGCTTCAGATAATGCAATATAAAGAGCAATATATTATTCAAGTAACCTGTTTGTAGTGTGCTTAATGTTTCTTTACAGCTTGATTTTAAATACAGTTTATATCCTTTAAAATAGAAGATATAATTATTTTTGAGAAGGAATTAATTTTTTGGCAAATGCTTCTCGTACAAGATTTTCATTCTTGTTAAATTTTTTTCTTGAAAAAAAAGATGAAAACGCCTTCATCTGTGTTTTGTTAATTTTTTTCAGGTTTTTTTGACTGAATATTTTTAACAAAAGAAAACAACTTATGCCTCAGCTGGTTAAACAACAAATGAAAATCAACTTTTCAATTAATTCTTCTCTCCAAAACCCACATTCATATACTGCTTATTAACTTCTACACAGGAAAAAAAAAAAAAAAAGAAAAAAAAAAAGAGAAATCTGGAGCTTTTCACATAACAACAGAATTTGGTGTATTTATGATCTAGTTACCCATATGCACTTAAAAACCTAACTAGTGAGACTCTGTTCTTTCTTAAGACACCATAATCAAGCTCACAAAATTTGTTCTAAAGAGCCTATCAATTCTTTTTTTCATCATCATCCAAATATTAAATACAGTATTTAGTAGATCCATTATGGTAATGCTTATGAAGTCTCTTTCTATTCCTAGTGTATGCAGCTACTATTATATTCATTCTCTAGCAGATTAAACTAAATTGTATTTAGCTCATCCACACAATGCAGCAATCATTATGGGAAATTCAGTGCCATAGATTGTACAAGAAGTAAGAACAGATTACTATCACATTTGGTTTTAGGACTAAAACCTACAAATCTTCATTTATTCCATGCCTTCTGACTAGTGAAAAATGCATAGGTTTGTTTTTTCTAAAATGTGCATGTGTCTTTCTGTTGAATGTCCCTGGCAGATCTGTAAGTATTAATAAAATGGCTTTATGCATGCCTCAGAGAATTACTTGAGGGGAAGAAACTGGTGAAATTATATGGGAAGTTGTAGTTCCTGATTTAAGAGCAATGGCAAACCTAGTTAAATGTGACCAATGTGTTAAGTCTCCCACATGTGAAGGTTAACTCAAAGGAAGACTTTTATGGCTTTTGGGTTTGTGTTAAATAGTATTGGTTACTAGTGAAGGCATTTCTTTCTGTTATCCATATTTCACCATCTCCATAATCTTTACTGTGTTCTCAAAAATGCAATGACCCTGAGCTTGGTTGAGCATTTGACGCACAAAAACACCTTTTGGCCTTGCTCTGACAACCTTTTCTTTTTTTTCTTTCCATTATATTCAAAACTTCCTTTCTAGCTTTTTGGAAGCTGGTTTACTGGAGAAACTTCTGTGGATGGTTCCAGCCTTGGTGATTACTGTTCACATATTTCCATTCATGAACCTGCACTGTCCTAATGTACATTCCATGCGGGCTGCAAAGCTGTGTCTTTATTTATTTAACTGATAATGCTCATAAAATGACTCCTCTGGATGCCTATCAAGTGATATTCATTAGTATGAGTAATACATGTAGAAAATATAATGTACACTTGAAGCTATACACTCTCTAATTAAATAACAGCATATAAAACAGACAAGGAACTATTAATTTTTTTGCCATTATGAGCTTTGCAGCAGATATTGAAAACAAAATGCTAAAACACATCTTCCAACAGGGAAACAAGGAACATTACTTCTGTTTATGAGCTTTGTCTACCTAATTTGTGCATGGAATTATTGTCCAAAAAAATGACAAGTGTAAAATGAATCAATTATATATATTTTTATTTAAAAAATTATAACTATAGACATCAGGTAACATATGGTGTAATGTTTATTATTTGATAATTAATAAGATGCAGAGAGTGAAAATGACAGAGAGAAAAACAATAGGATTTTAAAGGTACTAAAAACATCTAAGTAATAAAATTATGCCTTTGGGTAGGAGTTTACAGAAATGGGGATAAAAACCCGTGTCATACAAGGTAATTACAATCTGCTGACAAGGTGAATGGTCACCACTTCAGATTCTCATGGAGACAGTTATAATTTAAAAGTCCTGTATTGGATAAATAAAATGGTAAGATTCCTTGATTATCAGCAACATGTTGTATTTGGTTTCAGAACTTGTTTCCCTGGGGTATTATATATCTGTGTAATACACACACACACACACATATAAAACTATATATAAGTATTTAATATATGTAATACATAGGGATATTTATATAGCATATAGGCAAAGATATTTTTTTCTTTGTGACAGATTTTTCTAGAATACCATTAATTGACAGGGATAAAATCCATTAGCAGAACTCATTATTTTTTAAATTTTAATTTATTTACACTGAGAATACCTCCTCCTCAGATGACTAACTGCACTATTAGTAGTAATAATTCTTCTTTGCTTTGCCTTTATTAAGACAGTTAATTCAATTTTGTATGGGGATGAACACTATCATAAGGTCTGAAAAATAGATGAGGGATGTGGTAATGAAACAGTACTGGGGGCTACATTTGGGATCAATTTGACTATATTTTACATTTGATGTGGTATAAAACTTGCATTATTAGCCATATGTTATTAAATAAGGTGTTTGCTAGTGTGGACATAAATAGAACACTGAAGATATAGGTGAATTTTGTTGACACATTCTATAAAGCCCAATATTTACCAATATTTAATTAATGTGAAAAATATCTGTAATCTCTTCCATATTTCTTGAAATAATAAGATAATTAAAATACTGAAATTAACTGAAGGATATAGTTTACTAATTTTTTGCTGTCGGTTTTTGAACTGCTTTATTATCGGGTTGTTTAGTAAAGGCAATCACAGCGTACCCAAGAATAACCACAGTAAGCACCAGCTATACTATAAAAAGATCAAGAATTAGCAAAGAGTTGAGAGAGGGTTTTGTGTTTTTACATAAAAATTGCAGGCTACTTAATGAAAAATAATTTGGCAATTCACATATGCTGTAATTATACTTGACTTCTTTGAGATATTGTGAGATTGCTTTGGATTGACTGTAACATGGGCTTTCTACATCCAGTAACACGAACACAGGAAATCTGAAGCTTTCTTGAGTCTAAAAATCTGTCACACAATCATCTATCTGTAATGTTATTCTGTACAGATTTCTTCATGAATTATATATAGGTTAAAAGAGTTTGCCATAAATAGTGGGTTCACAGAAAGGACAGGATGAACATTTGAACTCATCAGTAAAAGGGGGAAGCCATTTTTTACTTTCTCCTCTCAACTTGCAGTCACCCATCTAATGCAGCCAGCTACAAATGTAACATTAGTTCAATATTAAAATTCAACAAGCCTCTTTCTTGGTTTCCCCATCAGGTCTCAAATATTGCACAGACAGGAACTACAGGGCTGTCGCTGAAGCTCTCCTGAGCACCCTGAGAAAGTGCATAACACCATGCCTTTGCTTGACTTATGTAAGTCAGGTAGATAGAAACCTAAGAATTGTTATTTAACTCATGAGAACCATTTAACCCTGGGAGAGCTTTTTTCTTTTTTTTTCCTCCTTTTTTTTTAATGATTCATATTTTTTTGTTTTGTTTTGTTTAGAAAAGCTAGAAAGAGAATGAGAATGTTGAAAAGAGAAAAGAAATAAAATTAATTGTTCTTACTGCTATGAAGAATGTCCACAGACAAAAATGGCTAAGACTATTGTGAAATGGTAATTAATCATTCAGTTAGAGGATAAGCAGTCTGTGTGTGAGTGAAAAAGGAAGTAAATTCTGGTTTTATCTATCTTCAGTACTATCAGATATCAGGAGAAACATAGCTTCAGTTCATCAAGACATACGAATATAAAGGAAAGTTTGTTGGTTACATATTCTCTCAGAAAACTGTTTCCATAAACATATTACATATGTATATTTATTAAATTGTACATGTATTGTGTAAGTAAAAATTGAGAAACAGAAAGAATTGTAACCTTCCAGAAAACTTAAGGAAAATTAGTACACCCCAAACCTGCTGAAGATGATGCTGCAGAATACAGGTCTCAGGCAAATAGCACTGGCTTTACTACTGGACAATGCCATTATATTGAAAAAAGGAAAGTAAATATTAGGCTTCTAATGAGGATGAAAATATAAATTCCTTAGGAAACAGTTATTTTAAGATTCCAATCTTGGTTAAAGCTAGAAAATAAAATGAAGTTAAGGTGTTTATAACAAGATAGTATTTGTTAATTCTTCTGGCTTAAGCTCCCTGAAGAAAAGAAATGAAAAAGGTAGTTTTCAGGCATGATTAATTATGCCTTTTGAAGAGAATAGACACATCATTTTCTTACAATATTTTCATACTAATGCACATAAATGTATCTGAAATGAACTGTGAAAAGACAGAGTGATTATATTGTTCTCCTGCAGTTTTCTAAATATTACCTTTGAGGACTCTGCTCTGTACTCTCTCTCTAAATTGTATTTCTTTCCGCCAATCTCCATTGCTAAACTTACTTTGCTAATCCCAGAAATCTTAAATTCATTGCTTATTCAGGACCATTTACAACGCTCTTACATTCCATAATCTCTCAGTCATGGCAATTTTAAATAGCTAGTTTCTTGTCTCAGGTTTCAGAAAAAAGAGAAATATTGTTTTGCTTCAGCATACGATTAAAGATTGATTCTGTAAGCACTTTTTGTGTGTACTTAACTGCTCAACTGCATTGCATAGCAGACTTCAGAGAAGTTGTCCTTATGACTTATTGTATTGATGTGATTCTGCTTTGTCTTTGTCTGTCTATGCAGAAGGCTTATTTGTCAAGAAAACTCCCATATTTCAGAATATGCTGAAACTAGATTTAGCTCAAGAATGTATAAAAAGACAAGATTATTTTTTTCTGAAGAATGATTTAACAAACTGCAAATAATGAATGAATAAACTAAACATTGCCATTTTTGAAAGGTTGTTCATCGGAAAGCTTTAAGCAGTTCTGCGTGGTTTTTTTTCCTATGCAAATAATAAAGCTCATTATAAAAATTTAGCTGAAATACTTTGAGGTGATTTTACTGACTTGAAAAACTGTGATGAACCTGTTCAGTGAAAACAAAATATTTTGAACAGCTCTATATGTCATTTTTCTAAGTATCTGAAAAAGAACTAACAAGTGTCCAGCTATACTTCCTATATATTTTTTTCCTTTTCTCAGTACAATAAGTATTTTATACTTCTGATAATGTAGTTGATTTTATAATGTGGTTGTGAGGTCTTAATTTTATATTACTATGATACTGAATGTTTAAAGTATAACACTGGGGAACAGAATTAAAGTTAACTATTTCTATACTTATAAGAATATTTGTTCAGTAGAAAGATTATATATCTTATTTAATATAATAAATGATAATATTTTTAAATATAATCAATATTTATAATTTTTTTTTAGGTTTTGTAAGATGTAAGGCATGAGGAGATCACTTGTATATATATTTCATTAATTTAATCTAATTATTAATATTTCAAGTTATTGCTGCATCACTTGTGCAAATCTCAATTTAATTCAGATGTAACTTAGACAGTCCTTGCTTTTTACAGTCAATGTGCAAACTATGATGAAAACGCCAACATACATTGATTTATTATCAAACATAGCTTCTAATAAAATTTTAAATTTCATATTAAACAGTTTTTGATTGAGTTTGCTTTTTTTTGAGAATTATCTTGTCATATTCTATTTGGTATGAGCTAAAAAGCATAGAGGACTTTAGAAGCTACAGGGGGAAAATACAGCTGTGGTTTCTTTTTTTTTTTTTCTGTCTTTCTGCCTTCTTTTTTCTTGTTCATGGTGCAAGCACCAACGTTTGTTTTACATTAATTTGGGACCATTTATGAAGTAAGAACAAAGTTTTTCATACACATTAAAATTTTTAAAGCTTTTTTAGTAAGTCAGTAGGTTTATGCTCTTATGTTTAAATGCCAGCATATAATTCACAGGAAAATAGCATGATGTGTCAAGCTACTCTAAGCAAAAGGATCTTGTGAGACATTGTGTTCTTTTTTCTCAGCAAGAAACTTGTCCAACCCCTGAGACTTCTTAATTATATTCTCTCTAATCTATAAGAGTAGTTGTTGTTGTTCTTGATTTTTTAAACAGCGTTTACTTTCCAGGTAAGTTTATAAATAAACCCAGTGTCTCAGTCATCTGTGAAACACACATAGATCTTTAGGCATGATGTTTAACATTACTGTGCTTCTTTAGCTATTACACTGGTGCATGACAGCTATAGGTAAAAATGCTACCAAGAGCGAGCTCAGTGATCTAACTAGACTAGAATCCTTCCCCCTCACTGATTTCACAACAGCTTCTAGATGCCCTCAACTGGTTCTGAGTATATAGGGTAATGAATGAATTGCATTGACAACAAAAATTTCAGTAAGAGAACTCTGTAGGCTTGTTACAGAAATGATGCCAATAAAAGTGCAATACACTTAAAAAAAGAAAATGTCAAGCAAGCAGTCTAAAATTCAAGGAGAAACCCCTCTAAGTCTTGTGGTCTATAGATTGGTTTGCATGGAGCATACCTCTGCCCTAACAGAGGGTGAGGGTGTACCCAGCTTGGGTCACTGGCTTACCCTCTCTTCAAAAGCTAGAGAGAAATGATACCTCCTAAAAAGGTGGCTGTGGCCCTGATGAATACAGTGAAGAACATATAAAAAGTACTTTTCCAGCAGATTAGGAAGCCATGAAGTTTGATGCATTCTTAGGAGGAATTCTTCACAGAAATTACAGGCAGTAATTCATCTCACTTAATTTTCACCACCAAAACCATAACAATCTACTTAATCGAATCATGCGAGTTCTCTTTTGAGGTAGCGGTAAAGCTGTCTCCTTGAGAGCATGAATCCTGGATTTCGACCGACATATTAGGTTGAGAATGGTTCCTCAAGGACCCAAGTAAGGAACCCAGACTAAATTAAGTAAGGTTACCTGAAAAGCTTTCCTCTGCAAACCCCATCCAGAGACCTTGATCCTGTTACACTTTTATTTAGCCTAACATTGGTGGAAGTATTTTTCTATCTTTGTTCAATTGGTAGGAAGCTTTTAAGGGTGAAGCCTGGCACATATTTTTTTAGAAATTTGTTGATGTATAAGATTTGATACTGTAATTCCTCTTTTGTGATAGGTCATAAGGTTTTATTCTATATTCAAATAACTGATGAAATAGTAAATAATAATAAACAAAACATCCTACGTTTTTGCTGTCTATGTCAAAGCATTAATCTGGAAAGATTTTATGAAAGCAATGGATATTTTGGAAATCTCTGCCTCACAGTGATGACATCATGGTGCAGGAAAGCAGACACATGAGATTCACTACCACTTAAAAGGTTTATTGACTTCTAAGTAACTGGGATAGGCTGTGAGGACAGAAGGAAAACTCCAGAAACTGGAGGGCTGCAAGGGTTAAGAGAAGGAGGTATATCTCAATACCTCAGAGAAATGTGAGAAGTTAAAAAGAAATTTTAGAAACTATTTGAAGGAATATAATACCAGGGGATTTGGAAAAGCTTAGCTTGACCAAAGACAACCAGTATTGGAACGGAGTGCTATGCTTCACTGTCTTGTAATTCTCCATGGCTGCTACAGCTGGAGAAGGCCATGGGATAATATACATAATGCTTAGATTATCATTAGATTATCAGTAAATGTCTGACAGGGCCACATTAAAAGTTTGTGTCTACAGTTAAAAGTTTATGTCTATAATGCTGAGCCATGACACAAATGACTGGCTCATCAGATTATGAAACTGGTTAAAATAAGGAACAATGGGGGAAAAAAGTAAAAAGAAAAAAATTAAAAAGGCAGACAAGGTAAAGACATTAAGAATAAGGAAAGTAAGCATTCTGACTTCTGTCTGTTTTATGGGAGTGCCATGGGGCATGATTTCTGGTGAGAGCAATACTTTCAAGCCAGCAAGTTTTGTAATACTCAAAAAGGACAAAAATGTGGTGTAGGACCACCAGATTCAAAGATGACACACAGTGAAATTCATTGCAGATTAATAAAGAATCGAATGCTCAGTGCAACAAATGGGAAAGAAGCCCATTTCCAGTACTGTAGAAAAGGCTATATTTTAACATTAGAGACTCCATCAAAGGCTGCATTTTTGCCATACATCAGTGTAGCTGAGCACTACACACAATGACTCTGATTCCCATAGTTATCATCCCAGAATAAAATGCATAGATAGTATGAGTAATTCTCAGAAGCTCAGAAGGAGCTTCCACGTTCTTCTGTTTCACATCTCTTTCTGACACCCATGCTCTCTCCATAATTAGTAGATTTTATTATACATATTTTTCCTTTATTTGTAGCCAGAATTTGTTTTCTAAAGGAGATTTAAAATTTTAAATATATTAAAGAACTGGTTATTCATTTGATGAAGTACTATTTAAAAATAAGTAACATTTTCAATCAGAGTTGGAGTTGATGGACTGTAGGTAATCAGCTAGCAGTCTGATATTTTTAAAAGGTTTGAACAGATTTTCTCTTTTGTCTTTTAGTCTCTGTAAGCAGTTGCAGGCTAGATGGCTCTTTCAAAATAAAGTTATAGGAGTACCAAAACATGAATGAGTAATAAAGCAAACAGCAATTGTTAAAACACATATAACTTAACCAAGAAAATGTCTGCAATATTCTTGATAAATTTTTCTAGCTCCTCTTTCCTTTTTAATTATCCCTTCCAAAAGTGACTGGACTCAGAGGACTGGCTTTTCAGTCATGCCTAGATCTCAATTACGTATATTCGATTGAAATGTTATGATCTAAACCAGAATAAGCAAAAACATAGAAACTCTGGTTTTGTGGTTATTGTCATCACTTTTGTTGTTGTTATCACTTTTGTTGTTGTTCTTGTGGTTTTTTTTAACCATGTGGAACATCGAGATTGTGGGTTTGCAGTGAGCAAATCTGATCATTCAAGAACACACAGAAATAGCATCAATACACAGCATAAAACAGCTCTCTGGAAATGCAGAGTTTCTGAATGTTACCTTTTCTGTTTAACTCTGTTTTCTTCACTTATTTTAGAGTCTGTTAATTTAGAGAAACACAATACTTCTATAACTAGATAGATTTTTGAATTACTGTTGCTTTATGAAATACAAGCATTTTGCTCAACTTGAGTGCTGTAATGAAAAGGCAGCAACAAAAACAGCTAACCGGAAAAAAATATCCCACCATTATGCTCAATAACTGTTCACAACAATGTAAAACAATCTCTCTTCAAGCTGGGTGAGTGCCAGCTTCTATAAGCTATTAACTGTGCAGCTTTAACTGAACAATATTAAACATGACAAGAACTCATCTGAGAGCACTAGCAAAAGAGAAGGGTCTGTCTGAGTTGTCCTCCTGTTGAACTTATAGTGCCTAAGCAAACAGAAAATGTCATTAACTTGCAGCTATGAGTGTGTCAATTTAGAGTCAGAGGAAATGCTTTGAGACTGCTGTCACTTTCTTAGAGTATTAAAACCTTGACAATCCTAAATTAAGTTCTCACATGTATTTTGATATTTTTTTACTGGAAGAAGGTGCCAAACCTAAGTATTCCCTGTACAGAAAGATCTGCTTGAGCTAAGTCTTACCTCTGAGTTCAGTGTTCCCTGACTTCTCTGGAGAAGAGTTGGACGGAGCTTAAAAATAACTTCCATTTTTTTTATTATAAATGTTCGTGGTGTGTATGCAATTATTTGGATCAATACTGAAACTGAGATGCTGTCAGCTGTGAACCCATCTAGTTGAAAGTTTCCCATGAATAAGAGTTTATGGAATTTTTCAGCACTTCAGGTGTGAACTGGATGTTGACCAATATGATCGCAATGATGAAAACTGAAGTTTGAAAACCTTTGCAAATCCCCAGTTCTTTTAAGATCATCAGAGGAATGTTGCTGAAGCCCCTTGCCATATAAGTGGTTTAGATAAACCCAGTTGCCCTTTTCTGAAGAGCTCATGGGTTCTGTGTTGAAGTTCACTGAGTGGAAACCTGCTGAAGGATATGTAAACAGAAGGATATTGAACCCACAGAATAGCTTGGTTTGACCCTTCAATGGGACAATAAGATACAGTAAATTCAGCCACTTCTATTTAGAAGATTTTTGTGCCAGCAGCACCATTTAGTCTGGACCATTTCACCTTTCCCCACTGGAACTTGGCAGTGATTTTAAACCAGGTCTATGTACATTCCAGCCCTGAGCCCATAATGAATGCCTCAGTGTGCCAGACAGTACTACTCTTTATTCCAAATAGGATTTCCATATTTGCCTTCATGCTACTCTAAACCTTTAGCTCATCTACATGCCAGCAGAGCTGCCCACAGAATTGTTTATAAAGAAAGTAAACAAAAACAAAAGATGTTTAGGATATTTGATTCTGGAATAGAAATGTAGTAATTTTGGAAGATGAAAGTACAAATCCAGGCATTATTTTAATGAACCAGTCCATTAGTGAGCCTCCTGATTAGCAAAAATAACCTTGCTTATGTGAATAGCCAGTCTTCTAAATGCATGTTTTGGCTTACTAGGCCACTTGAGGCACTTGGCGTATTACATTTTTAAGTATGTTGTTTTGGACTAGTGACAATTCCTCCCGCAGCCCAAAAGAAAGATGCACTTAGAGGAAATGTTGGCAAAGGACCAGCTCCTACAAAGAAATGGCTATTTCTTGTCAAAGACATAGCACAGCTCTATTCTCATTTCCTGGTAAATGAAAGTGTTCTTGCTGTGACCTGTAAACATATTACACACTCTTCTTCAATTTTATTTGTTACAAGACTGACCCTCACTTGACAAAACTGCTTGATTATGGCAGTGTGACAGAAACATGGTAGTAGTCCTCACGTTCCCATTGTAACCATACATGTGCAGATGCTATTAGGAGTAACTAGTCTGGGATTTATTCTGGTACAATGTCTATTTTCTCCTCTTTTATTTTTCAAGCTGGTTTTTTTCTTGTCTTATTAATAAAATTTCTGATCTTTCTCATTGTATCGTGCAATAAATGTTGCCTCTAGACAAGAACAATGTGAGAAGAGAAGCAGAAAAAAGAACAGTAGATACTTCATGATATTGCATGATCTGTGTACATTGATACTGTTTACAAACCTCTGTCAGGAGATACTCCTGTGCCCTAGAGGTAGTGGGATAAATGTTTTCTATTTCTGAATGTAAGTAAGTCATGAAGCTTTTTTATTTTTGAACCTCCAAGCCTTAGTGATGTTACAAATGTCTTGAAAGGAATTCTTTCAGCCCTTGCCTGTACAAGTCCATCTCACGGGGATACTCCCAATTCCTCTGAATCAGTCTAACTCTTTTGGTCTGAGGACAGCTTGCTCTGATTTAACTACACTTTGCTCTCAGTTTTTCCTGGTTTATCTTATGGAGGAAAAAGGGATATAATTCTCACACACCAATATAATAGGTGGTATTAAACCCCCAAGGAACACCACTCGTCACTGGCTGCCAATTGGACATTGAGACATTGACCACAACACTTTGAGTGCAGCCAGCCAACCAGCTCCTTATCCAATGAGTGGTCCATCTATTGAATCCATGACTTTCCAATTTTGAGACCAGAATGTCATGCAGGACAGTGCCAAATGCTTTGCACGAGTCCAGCTAGATGACTTGTGCAAAGTCACTTGTGCAAATTCATACCTTCTTGAAGGCGTTTTTCAACTTTGGCAATGAAGTAAAAAAGGTGAAAATAAACATCAGACTAGTTTAGTGCAACACAGTCCTGCTGAATAAATGTGTTCTTTTAGTGAACTGTACACATGTGCACCAACAAGATGTTTTTCTGAAGTGACCTTCAGAAGCCTACTGAACATAGAGAAGAACCATACATTAATAAGCCAAGTCTACTCAGATTAGGGTTTCTTGATGCCTAAATTTATTTCATAGCTGGGTTGCATGGAAATAAGAATTATGTGAGATGTAATCCCAAAGGAAATACATGGGCTACCAAACAGCCATGGGATTTCCAGAACAGTGGAAGAAAAGATCTGTTGGTGAAGGGCTGTGTAAGAGGAGATCTGTAAGTGAAGGTCCGTGTTTTGTTGAAGAAGGTGTTTATTTTGTATTATGGTTTAACAAGTAAATTCATGAAGAGAGGAGGAATTTTTGTGACCATATAAAAATGTGTAATTTTTTTTAGCATCCTCTCACAGCAACTCACAGCAACTCTATCCAACAGAGATGGAAATCAAACACAGATTTGTTAAGTAAGGCCAGAAGTTATGGCTACATTACTACACAATTTATAAGAAAATTTAAACTGTTCTAAAATTTAACATTGTTATTTCCTGAAACACTGATCTAAATCCTTAATGTTTGATGTGAATATGATTTGATAGGAATACTTGGATCACAATCCCAAATAGCAATGGTTTGTATCTCAGCTAGTGTTGCCTTGGAAAAACTCTGTAAGTGTTCAACTGATCAGAAGACCTAGATATGGATTATGCCTTAAATGGACTCAACTTGCAAGAGGACTAGCCAGTGCATCTCCAGGAACAGGTGTAACATCTCCATATGTTATTTGTGATCCAGGCTTAGTCTGTGATGTGAAACTTTATTCCTCATCAGACTTTACATAAGAATTCGATGAATTTCAAAGAGCAGAAATGCACCAACAACAATGTATTTCAAACTCAAAAAAGTATTTTATTAAAAAACATAGAATCTACTAAAAAGGAAAATCCTACATACCTAATAGGAAAAGGAGACTGGTTCAACAGCTAGTATTTCAATTTTCTGCTTTACAAGCATATCTTGGGGAAATCTATCATCCTTCCAACCACATGAGTAAAATTAAGGACTGTCAGGACATCTGTGGTCTACTCTGTATCCCACATCACTGGCTGAATTTAGGGGTACCAATTATGGGGGTGTTTATGATGTATATGTAGAAATACATGCATTCTTTTATTCTATATATGCAGAAGTAAAACTAGAGGTCATAACCTCTTCATTTTTTAAAAAAAAAAAAAGTTAAGTATCCATAGAAGGAGTGATATTCTGTCTAATTATAATTTTCTCTTCATTTTTAGAATATTAATTAAAAAATATTTTAGGTATCGTTAGAAATCAATTCTTATCTTTTGGCTTTTTCACACAGATTGTCACAGAAATCAGCACTAACCAGTCCGTAAGGAGAGATGTTAACAGATTATCACGTGGTATATTCCCCAATAGGTATGAACAGAAAATGTCTCTTTCTGTTAAGATGTATTATAGGTGGTGAGTCCAAGGAATAGCCTAAAGACCCAATCTTAAGATATACCTAAACTGAAAGCTTTACCAGCTTTCAGTTATTCCGAGTTATGGTGAGCCTGGTACCCTCACAGCATTCCACAGGTTTATAGTGATACAAGCACTATCAACCCATATTTTGGCCCAGAGATTTGGATGATATGTATTTTATACACCATATTCTTTACTTGGTTTTGTCTTTATGATGTAAAAAAAGTAAATAAATAAGATTTTCAAGATTATGTTTAATGGAACTAGTTTGGAATAGTGTAGGACTTTATTTTCTGTAGAGACTAACCTCTGCTGTGGTCCCAGAAACATTTTACAAATGTTTTAAGGCCAACTTGTTTTGATTTTTTATTTACTTGTTCTTCCACTGAGTTCTCATTTGTGATAAGCAATAAAACAGAGCTTCTGATGCAAACTCCATTTCCTCAATGATGCAGCAACTGTCTTTGCTCCTTAATAACAGAACAATGAGACATGATGCAAGATGACAATTTTCAGACATACATATAGACATTTTAGTTTGCTGTGTCCAGCCTAGCTCCGAGAATCTACAGCATGCGTTGTCAGGCCTGGTGATTTAACAGTTCTGACAACCCTGCTCTTAAGTAAATTCATCAGGATAGCAATACTCCATCAAGCCAAAGGTTTGATATCTTGGCACTTAATTGTTTTTTTTCTGTTATGAAAAGGTATGTTTGGAATGAAAAGTCTTTATATGTGCATATGCACATGTGTGTACATGTATGAGTAAAAAGGGAGAATGAATGTGGATTGCTGTGCAAGTATACTGAATGGAGTAAATGCATCGATTATGCACATCACACATCCTCCCTTTAAATTGCAAATCCTGAAATCAGAGATCTGGGTGGGATTAATCTGGAAAAAGAACAGATGGGACTATTGATGTGACTGCCAGAGGCTTGGGCAGAAGGCAATGAAAAATAATTCTATTTTTTCCCCTAAATAGCGAAAGCTAAACTGGTGATCAGTGGTAGATTTTGGGCAGATGGGATGACTTGGAGAAAATGGTTGGCAGACTTAGTCACAAGATAATGAGACTAAGATAAGGATTTTTTAGGGTGTATCAGGGGATCTTGAACTTCAGACCATATAGTCATGCATATTTTTACAAAGGCAATAATACATGAAGGAGAACCTTTTCTCACAATATGTGAGAAACATTCCAGTTCTATTTATCACATAGCACATATCACATAGTAATGTCCTGAATACACTGGGAAAGATATGCATGTTTGAATATAGAATTTCAAATTTTATGAATATATGTCATTCTGGATATTTCTACTACTAATAGCGATATCATAAACTAGTATTTTTTCCTCTTTCTCACACCATTTTGCTCTTAAATTTTCTCCCAGCCCTTCCACTTCACTCAAGTGTTCACTCTCTCCTTATTTTTGTTATGAAATATCCACTGTTAATTTGTAAACACTTGAATATAGCAAATATTGTGTTGGGAAAGAAGCAGAAAGGTGAAATCAAAATCCTTCTTCTCAATGATAAACAGAAAATACTAGCTTATACTACAAAAATAATAGCAAATTTTGTAATGTTGCTTCACTGACACTTTACCATCCATCCTGAAAATTACATCGCTAACTTAAATGTGATAGGCTGAAATAAATCTAGAAGAATAGGTATGCTATTGAGGTTTTTTCCAGAACCTTTTATTCTTTCTGTGTCAGATGTTCAGATTAAAGATTGTTATAGAGATGACTAATTTTGCTTTATTTAATATCTCTATTGGATTGAATGTATAGTTTACAAACAAGGAAAAAGGGTTCAATTTATAGCACATATGGAAGGATTGTTTAAATATGGAAGACTGAAAGGATGATTAAATTTCAACTATTCAAATTTCATTATTTCTTTTGCAAGGAATCTTTTGCATGGTGAAAAATAATAGCAACAAAAGTGTTGGAGTTGTAATGTAACTCACGGTACAATCAGTACAGTTTGTTGTTTTTAAATGTCACCTTTAAATATTGGCAAAAGGCCTCAATGGATAGACTAAAGGGCCACTGAAAAGTGATTTTTCCCACTGTTTTTTCCATATTCTGTAGCAATGGTACCAGTCAAATCTAATCAATTTTTCAAAGAAATCTTAGTATTCCTGAAAGAGTAGCTTTCAGACTTGCTCTACAGCATTTGAAACAGAAGCTGACATCTTTCAACCAATGAGTGGAATAACTTCTAATATAAATAAATAAATAGTGTTAAAATTTTCAAGTACTTGGTGAAAGAAGTAATCAGATTGCCTCACCTATAAAACAGAGCTTACAAAGAAGGACTGTAGGATCAGGGAAGCTCTGAATTTCACTCATTAAATGTTTTCAGTTGTGCAGGGCAAGAGAAGAAGTTTCAGAAGCTTCTGAGGTGGGACTTGGACAATCTTTCATTGTGAAATGATCCTGGTCAACTGTTGAGGTGTATGAGGTAGTATGTTACTGGTATACACATCTGTACAGACATATCTTTTACCCATTATACTGTTCTGATGGTGCTCATATTTTAATTTCAGGTCTCCTTCCAAAGTCAGATTCTGAATTTGAATACTGTCATCAACGCAGCAACAGCCACAGACTGAGTTGTAACTGCATCCTGCACTTTACTACCTGAGCCCAAGAAGATTTAAGTAAGAGCAACGTCACCCAGCCTGGATATAATGTGCATTTCAGCACACATCTTCTGTGTTAACTCTAGGAATGCAAGGAAATAACCAGTGTGGAAAACCAGTCACTATCATAATCACATCTGATTTTCCTGTCAGTTTAAGAGCGTGGCAGCTAAAGTAGCTGGCTACAATCTGACATCCTTGAGTAGCCAGCTGAGACATAACCTACTATGTCTCAGGTACTGTAAAAATGTTGTTTACACCAGAGAACTTTGTAGGACTTCTTTAATACTGGTACTGCTGGAGTTCAGCGACAAAAACTTTGTCAGCTGGTGTGACAGTTTAATGAAGATAAAGAGGACTTTAAAAGCTTGCACTACAAAGGAACTTCCTATTTGGGGAAAATAATGAATGGATATCTTGCTTGGCTGGGAAACAGCAAAGATGAATCACTTCTTACTACTGCAGGATGTCACAATGGCATTTCGGCCAAATTTTCTTTGAAGGATGTCCTCATAAAGCAAACATTTTATTCTGTTGTTCAAGGAAACAAGAAACACCTGGAACAGTGGCAAGAAGTTTGAAATTTGGAGTTTAAAGATAAGAGATTTAAATCCATAAAAGGTATCTAAATAATAAGTGACTTGGTTATCTGAAATTTTCAGCAAAAGTAGTCATAAGAGGTCTCTCTTTTGTCAGACTTTGTGGGAAAGAAGCCAAAAGGTAGCCAGGAAAATCAACTCTATAGGTATATTTAGGTAAGAGGAAGAAAATAAAGGATTTTAGCATACTGATATCCTTTTGCAGAGGTGTGTGCTTTTCTTATTGTTCAGTTAAACACAATCTAAACCTTATAGGCTGTTCCTTCATGCCATACCATATGTATAGTGCAGCCTCACTCTCTGAAGCTCCAAGTTTCTTTTTTCTTCTTTCTCTGAATTTCTGCAAAATAAGTCACCTGGAAAATTGCTCTATACCTTTTTCATTAATGAGCACCTCTCACCATTTCACTCTTTGAGTGAAGACAGAGACCTGGGTGTTAGTTTCACATTGTGCTTAACACAGATCTCACTTACTCATGAGACTGTCAGGACAAACAATGTGCTTCACTGTTGTAGTTCAGGCGCTACTAATGTGCATCTTTACTGCACCAGTTGCTCAGGTTTGAGCTGACATCCTGGCAAGTGCATTAAAGTTCTATAAGAGTTGACAGAAGGATGTAGGGTTGGGATTATCTGATTGCCTGCTATCTTAATATTCATTCATCATTCTGGATAATTTAAAACTGGCCTTTCTGCAGTCTTGGTAACTCTACACACATTAATGAGAAATACACTGTAGCCTTGGTTCACAAATCCTTTTCCCATTCTAAGTCTAAGTAAGAGAATAATTTACTTTCTTCAACCATGATACAGTTTGGAAGCCACACAAGTGCACTAAACCTATTACAAGACCATGGTGAGTAGAAATTCACATTAAGTAGAAATTCACATTAAGTTTAGATAAATATTTATGGGCTCTTCAAAGTATTTCTACCATATTCCCTTATGAAAAACTCAACACAAAAACAATGAGATTTTAACAGAATTACCTACTATGGGATTTCCTGAAACTCATATTTCAGTTGCGTGAGGTCTGTTGCTTATGAGCCTTGGAGATGTCTAATGACATCTAATGGGCTTGGATCACATGGAATTGAGTTCTCTGCAAAACATATTATATGAAACTATTCATAGAACTTGTAACAGTTTTCTTCCATAGTAATAAATTGCTTATATTCATTCCTGTTGTTTTTTATTAGACCTCACATTTATTCCGACTTTTTGAAAAAATAATAAATAACACGTGTTAACAAAAATGAATGACACACATCTTAAGCCACAGACAAAATGATGTCTACAGCATCTGGAATGGTCCCAATGCCACAACATTTTTTTGAGGATTTTTTCATGTAAAAATATGCATCATATTGTTACTATACCTGTGTCATCATTTTATTATGCAAGTATCAGAGAAATAAATAATGAAAGAGTCCTATTTGTTCACAAAAAAACCCAAACAAACATAGTGAAAAGATGTATAATGGTAGCTACTGCAAAACCAGCTTACTGAACAAAACTTTTATCACACTCAACCCACCTATAGCTATATTACTCTTTAGTGGCATTCTTCATAACGTAACTCAGATCAAAATGTATTTGTAATAAAGGGACACCATTGACTTATGAATAGCATTCTACATTCAATATTTTACCTTCTACTGAGATAAACCCATCTAGCTTGTGATGAACTTCACATATATTATTATTCATCAAAATGCTAAGATGCTGGAAAGAAGAACACTTTCAGCCTTATTGTACATTTTGCCTCTTGTTCATACCCAGCTCACTGGAAATATGTAGCTAATGTTTTCTTAGTGGTCATTTCTAATGTTAGCCATTCAATCCCTCTTTCAGGAGTGGAATGTTGAGTTGTGTGTATACTAGTCGTAGTAAACAAAATATCAAGTGCAGTATCCATTATGCTTGCACTTCGAGAATGGTATTGGCATTCTCTCTTACAATTTTGCTAAACTAAAATTGACGTGATCTTCAATAGAGGTCACAGAGATCTGCTCACAGTTATGAAAGAAAGAAAAAAGTCTTGATTTTTTTTTTTTATGTTTCTTTGTATATTTTCATTCTTCTTATCAGTTTGGATGGTGCCACATTGTTCCAGTCACATATGGGCAGAAAATGTCTAGAAAGCAGTCCTAAGGAGAAGGACTTAGGGGTTTCAGTGGATAAGAAGCTTAACATGAGCCAGCAATGTGCAGTGGCAGCCCAGAAAGCCAACTGCATCCTGGACTGCATCAAGAGAAGTGTGGCCAGCAGGTCATGGGAGGTGATTCTGCCCCTCTAGTCTGCACTCATGAGACCCCACCTGGAGTACTGAGTCCAATTTTGGAGTCCTCAACACAGGAAGGACATGGATCTGTTGGAACAGGTCCAGTGGAGGGCCATGAAGATGATCAGAGGGATGGAGCACCTCCCCTGTGAGGACAGGCTGAGAGAGCTGGGGTTGTTCAGCCTGAAAAAGAGAAGGCTCCACAGACACCTTATAGCAGCCTTTCAATATCTGAAGGGAGCCTACAGGAGAGCCGGAGAGGGATTCTTTGTCAGGAAGTGTAGTGGCAGGACAAGGGGCAATAGTTTTAAATTGTAAGAGGGGAGATGTAGATTAGACAGTGAGGGTGGTGAGACACTGGAACAGGTTGCCTGGGGAAGTCATGGATGCCCCATCCCTGGAAGTGTTCAAGGCCAGGGTGGATGGGGCTTTGAGCAACCTGCTCTAGTGGGAGGTATCCCTGCTCATGGCAGAGGGGTTGGAACTTGATGATCTTTAAGGTCCCTTCCAATCCAAAGCATTCTATGATTCTGTATAAAGACAGCATTAGATACAGTTGTTTATAAATACACAACTTAGACTTGTTGCCCAATCTGTGTCTGGTCTGTTTCCAGTCTAATCCTGGAATACATTGGATAGATTCTCTAACATGTTTATACTTGCATAGCCGTTATTCCATGAGCTGAAACCATAAATTATTTTCAGGAGGAAGGAAATTTCTCAATTTTTCTGTAATGTTTATTTTTATTTTTAATACACGTGACTCTCAGAGTGAGTTTGTGGAGTGAAAAACACCTAAGTGACATTGTCTTCACTTTCATTTCATTCTTCTAAGTATTTATGCTCAGTTCTCTCATAATTGCTTTCTTGGGCCTATCTTTCCAGGCAAATTGACAAGCTCTCTGCCAGGTTTTGTTGATTTTTTTTTAAAGTTATATAAAGACTACCATTAAAAAAACCTCACAAATTGGATTCATGTCACCTAACTTTTGTCAGATTACAGTTTTGTAAATGCTAGCTACTTTGCCAGGCTCCCTCACTAGCCAGTGGATGAAAATAGGTAACTTTGGGACATGAATCTTGATATCCTACAATGGATTTATGAAGGTATATTTCCCCTTTATTGCATGAAGATTTTTGATGAATGGTTTGGACCAGAGACTAATTTTAGCTGTCTGCAGGTGAGAGGGATAAATCCCACCTTGTAAACTTAATTGAGGTTGCAGAAAATGCAAGCACTGAAGTATATAAGCTCTTAAATAGCATTACTAATGTACTCTGTTGATCTGAGTCATGCTACCCTGACCACAACTAATGATACAATGCTGACTTGTCCTCCCATCAGCTAAATGAGTTATAGATAAATCTGTTAACTTTTATTTCTGAGAAACTGCTTCATACAGTTTAGGTATCAATTTTACTTACTTCTGAAGACAAAATCTGGGCTGAGTCTTATGGTTCTGTTTTACACATCTAAATTTTCTGGTCTTACAACATGAATTAAAAAAATCACTGAACTCTAAATACCACTAAATTAATAAGAACATAAAATTGAATAAATATTGGCTCCTCAATAGACAGGTGCTGCTTTTCCAGATAATGTCCTTCATGAAGGGATGAATTAATGCATGCTTCTTCTTTCCAAAATTATTCTTATGCTCTGTATCTTTCTTGTAGGTGCCATTAATTTTAATTAAGAAAATTGTAAGGGCAAAAAACAAGATGAAGACCACAATGGTAATACTTTATCACTGTCGTCCAAGCCAATGTATAGACCCAGTTGGGTATGCCCATGGACCAGAAGTAATGATGAATATCTTTGGTCAGATATATTTTTTATTTTTAGAGAAAAATAATTCAGAATATACTGATAGCTAATGGAATGCAGCTGGTCTAGAGCCAGCCCTTGCATTTTAGCAGGAAGTACTATTCAGACGCTTGAAGCAGAACAGATTTATCAAAGTCCTCACCTAATGACAGGATAGAATTTGGATTCCTATTCTTTGTCTATGCTCAGTGCTTGTCAAAGATATGCCAGGCATTTGAGAATGACTGGGAATCATTAACAGGTTTTCTGTTCAAAAAGGACAATAGATTATACTACAGTTATTACTGATTTTGAAAACTTTGTCTGGAATTGAACAGCATGCTGTAAAAAAAAAAAAAAAGAAGAAGAAAAAAGAAGACCAAACACAGCACATTCTGAGCAAGAACTTCTTAGCATAAAATAAGACACTCAGCCAAAAAAAAAAGTTTGCAAAGAGATGGATGTATTTTATAGATTATCACAGATCCTCAGCTGCAAAGCACCCTGAAGTCAGCAGAACTGTATCCATTTGTCCTGGTTTATGCATCGGATCCAATCTTCCCTCGGAAAGCACAGGGAGAGCGCACTGTTGTTAAGATCAGCAGCAGTTTTGTACATCTTAGCAGCACACAAGTGGAGCCTCCCAGAAAGTTGCACGAGCACAATTAACAGATTGAGTTTGAAAATCACACTGTTTCTGTGATAAGTGCCCCTTCACAGGGTGCAAGCTGTTCCACATCTCCGAACCGTTTTGCTGCTTTCTCCTTTGCAGAGGGAGAATCCTCCACAGTGTGTGACTTAGTGGCAAACTGCCACTGCCAAATGCATGCAGCTATTTAATGCCTCACTGCTGAGATTTGGGATTTCTTGATGTTCATCTCAAATGTAAAATATATCTGAATCATAATCTCTTAGAGGTTAAAGATTTCAGCAGGGGAAAAAATGGTATTTTGTCATCCTGTCATCCGAAATTGTTTTATGTTTCACACTATAAAGTAAAAATATAAAGGGATCATCACCTAGGTGATAAACTGCCAGTTTCCAGACAAACATTTTAACTGATTTACACCTGTTTTCCTCTAGGAAAAGCTGCATTTTATGTGATGCATTTCTTTCTCAGCCGATAAATGACAATGGTGCAAGTATCTTCATCTCGGTGTGAATTGACCCAGATTGTAGAAGACCATGTTTTTACATTACTTTGGGACCAAACAACTTCTAGAAACATTAAACTGCTCAGAATCCAGTTCCAAAACTTTTACAAGATTCAGTTGGTGGCAGGATAATGTCCCTAATTGTATATTTTAAATAAATTCATAGTTATGTCATTAACACATAAGACAAGATATAAAGCGTTTTCATTGTAGCATGTCAATACTTATTTTAACATCAAATAAGAGCCAGTAAACATAGCTCAATTACCATTTATCAGTTCACAGTCTTATCATTCCTGTGAACATCTACAAGAGCTTTCCAAAATGTGAGACTGAAAGAAAGGGATTTAAAAGAAATCTATGCATGGATTTAAAATAAAAATAATTGTGTAGCTTACACATCTTAGGAAAGATACGTAATGGTGGAAATATACAATCGAGTTTGGAGGAAGTTTTGTAAACCGTGATCAATCTCTCCTCAAGGAAGGTTGATATATCTGGAAATAACTAGAAGATTCTTTTTCGAATGTGTCAGGACACTGAAAGTGAAAACAAACAATCAAAAGTAAAACATCTGCAGATACAGAGCACTATGCTCCTTGAAACTCTTAATATATGTTAATAATTTAAGAGAAATCATGGTAAAACATTATAGTGATGTTGGAATGGTTTTCAGCTTGAAATATTATATGTCCAGGGAATTCAGTTTAGATATTAAGGTACATGATATCCAGTCAGTGTGTAAACATTTTCTCTCTCTAGTATAGGGAGAAGGTTTGGTGGGTTTTTTTGGTTGGTTGGTTGGTTTGTTGGTTTTTTTATGACAGATTAAGGAGGGATTTGTTTGTAAATTGGATTTAATTAGTCTTAAGGAAACAATTACTGTTTTTAAAAAATATGGTTTTCCAGTCATCATCAGAACAAGGAAGATTTAAAGGAACTAAAAATGTGTCTTGGTGTGGGGTATATATTGTTCATCTGAACAAATTCAAGCAACTTGCCTAGGGTTTATCTGTGTGGGGAACATCCCATTTGTGTAGGTGGGTAAATCCAGACAGAAATCTTAGTAAAAGATTCTGCATTGAATAGTCAGGGAACAATCAGGCCAGAATTCAGAGTGAAAAAAATCAGTTTTTCAGCTTGCTTGCTTGTAAGGAAAAAGAACCAGAGATTTCATTTTAAGGCATTTGAGAGCTGTTACACCTCTACTTGAGCATCCTCAGGCTACTGTGTCTCAGAGATGTGTTTTCCTAATGAAATTCAGCAAGACAAAGTTTAAATGCTTGCTACTACTTCAATATCCCTCAGGGACTGCCATTTGATAGCTGGGGGGTGTAATGAAACTCTATGTAACTTTTAGTTTTTATTATTAATAGTATATGACTTGTCCCACTATGTAGTTAATCAGCAAGTGTAGCTCCTGTGAAATGAGAGCTTACAAGACTGGGGCTAGCTTTGGAATGCTAAACATTTTTCCTTTTTTGTTTGTAACCTGAGGGTGATAATGATAGTAATTAATTATTATTATTTTAAGATCTAACTCAATGTGATATGACTTTTATTATATTACGAAAGAAATGCACTCTGTATAGGCTCTTACTGCTGGAAGAGGAAAAAAAGTTTAGAAGACAGAGTCATGGAACTGGAATCATGGAAGTGTCAGAGTTGGAAGAGACCTCTAGAGATGATCTAGTCCAACTCCCCTGCAAAAGCACCTGGGATACCACTGGTCACAGGTCTCTAACTTGACCCCGCTCCATTAATTAGAACCCTCTGAGTCCTGTCACACAACCAGGACTCAATCCACCTCACTGACTACTCATCTATCCCATACTTCCTTAATTATCTAAAGAAGATGTTATGGGAGACAGTGTCAAAAGCCTTGCTGAAGTCAAGGTAGATGACATCTGCTGCTCTGCCTTCATCTAACCAATCAGTTACAATATCATAGAAGGCTATCAGATTGGTCAAGCATGATTTACCCTTGGTAAATCCGTGCTGACCAATACCGATAACTTCTTGATCTTCAATGTGCTTGGAGATGATGTCCAGCACAAGCCACTCCATTATTTTCCCTGGGACAGAGGTGAGAGTAATTGGCCTGTAGTTCCCTGGGTCCTCCTTCTTGCCCTTTTTGTGGACTGGTGTGATATTTGCCTTCCTCCAGTCCTCAGGCACTTCACCTGTTCTCCAAGATATCTCAAAAATTATAGAGAGTGGCTTAGCACTTCCACCAGTTCTCTCAGCACTCATGGGTACATGCCATCAGGGCCCATGGACTTATGGATTTCTAGTTTGGCCAAGTGGTCTCTAACCCAGTCCTCCCCAACAGAGGGGAAGTCTTCCTCTCTCCAGACCTTCTCCCTTGTCTCCAGGGTCTGGGATTCATGAGGGGCAGCTTTGGCAATGAAGACCGAAGCAAAGAATGCATTCAGCAACTCCACCTTCTCTGTGTCATCCACCACCAAGGCACCCACCTCATTCATTAGCAGTCCCACATTTTCCCTAGCCTTCCTTTTTTTTATTGATATATTGAAAAAAGCTGTTCTTATTATCTTTAACTGTTGTTGCCAAGTTAAGTTCTCCTTGGACTTTCGCCCTTCTAATTTTTCCACACCATACCTTTGCTACACCTTGATATTGTTCTTAAGTAGCTGACCCCCTTTTCCAGAGACTGTAGACCTTCCTTTTCTACTTGAAGTCCAGCCAAAGCTCTCTATTTAGCCAGGCTGGCCTTCATCCCTGTTGGTTCATTTTGTGGGAGCTGGGGATGGCTTTATCCTGTGCTTTTGACTGTTCCTCCTTGAAGTATGACCAGCCTTCCTGAGAACCTTTGCCCTTCAGGACTGTCTCCCAAGGGACACTCTCAACCATTCTCCTAGACAGGTCAAAGTCTGCCTTACAGAAGTCCAAGGTGGCTGTTCTCTGCAAGAGTTTCTGCAAGAATTAAAAAATTTATGATTTCATGGTCACTCTGCCCAAGATAACTTTCAACCCTTACATCCCTCATGAGATCTTCTCTGCTAACAACAGCAGGTCTAGCAGGGTGCTTTCCCTGCTTGGCTTGCTCACCAGCTGTGTTGGGAATTTGTCTTCCACACACTCTAGGAACCTCCAGGACTCGAACTCTCTGCTGTGTTGTATTTCCAGCAGATATCTGTGAAGTTGAAGTCTCCCCCAAGACCAAGGATTGTGAGAGTTCTGCCAGTTGCTGATAGAATATTTCATCAGCTACTACATCCTGGTTTGGGGGTCTGTAATAAACTCCCACCATGATATCTGCCTTGCTGGCCTTCCCCTTGATTCTAACCCATAAACACTCTACCTTGTCACTTCCACTATTAAGTTCTATACATTCAAATATGTCTCTAACATAGAAGGCCACCCCACCACCTCTCCTTCCTTGTCTATCCCTTCTGAAGAGTTGGTAGTCATTGATAACAACACTCCAGTTGTGTAGGTCTTCCCGTCATGTTTCTGTGATGGCAATAATATAGTAGTTTTCCTGCTGTACAATGGTGTCCAGCTCCTCCTGTTTGTTGCCAATTATGCATGCATTTGTGTAGAAGCACTTAAACTAATTTTCCTGTGTCTTTTTGGGGGGGCCGAGTCCCAATACCCTCCTGACCATGCTTAGATCCTTCTGTGGTTGCTGACTTATTACTATCCCCAATGTCATCATGTGGGTTACCATCCCCCATTTCTGAGATGACAGGCCGCAAGACCTTACTATTGCTTTTCCAACCAGCGCTGGTAATCTGTTCGTAGGCTCCTCTTTGTTAACCCTAGTCCCATCCCTATCCCCCTTAAACCTAGTTTAAAGCCCTTTCAATGAGCCCTGCTAGATCGTGCCCCAATATTCTTCTTCTCCTTTGTGTAAGGCATGCCCCTCCTGTTCCCAGCAGGCCTGGTGTCCTGTAGATCATCCCATGATCAAAGAAACCAAAGTCCTGATGGTTACACCAGCCTCGGAGCCAGGAGTTAATCTGTTGTCTCTTCCTGTTTGTCCCCTCATCAATGCCTGCAAGTGGTGGGATGGAGGAAAACACAACTTGTGCTCCTGATCCCTTAACCAGCTGTCCAAGGGCCCTAAAGTCTCTCTTCATTGCCCTTGAACTACTGGTGGCCACCTAATTGCTGCCTACTTGAAATACTAGTAATGGATAGTAATCTGAGGGCTGGACTAGGGTAAGCAGATTTTTCTGTATAGCCTTAATCCTGGCCCCAGGGAGGCAAATGACTTTTCTGTGGGATGGATCTGGTCTGTAAATGGGGCCTTCTGTTCCCTGCAGAAGGGAGTCACCCACTACAATTACCTTCCTTTTTTTCTTTGAAGAGGAAGTCCTAAGGAATGGGGGTGGCTGGTTATCTCTGGGCAACTCACTGCATGGATTTTCATCAACATCCTCATTTGCCTGGTTCTCCATTTCCAAAGCGCCATACATATTTTGCAAGTGCAACTGGGAAGGTGAGAGGGGCCAGGGAGGGTTTTGTTGCACCTCCGAGGCAGGACCTTCCTCCATTTCTCATTGTCCCTTGAATCCCTCTCTTCTGCCTGGTGACAGGCAGGATGGAGGTCATGCACCTCCAGTAGAGGTTCTACACAATGCCTATGCTTCAGGGTACAACTCCACCAATCTATTTCCCTTTCACTTTTTCTGATGTTTCTAAGTCTTTCTACTCTTTCTACCTCTTCCTTCAGTTCAACCCCCTGCCTGAGCAGGTAGTTTATTTGATCACACCTCACACAGGCAGTGTCTCTGGCTCCTTTGGGGACAAGTGCCAGGCTTAGGCATCTGCTGTAGCTGGAGACCTGCACCACCATGTGTTTTTGCAAGAGCTCAGTCTGAGTTCCCACGCTTTTCCACGTGGTGCGTGTTGCAGGTGTTGGGGCCATATTCTTGCCTGGTGCTGGGAGGGGACTCACCTCTATTGGCTGCTTCCCACAGGCTCTGCGTGCATGCTCCTGGCATGTGCTCTGACCCTGACACAGCTGTGGCCACTTTTAAAAAACTGATTTTCTAAAAGATTTTTAAAAAGAATTTTCAAAGACTTTTTCCTTATTATATAACAAAATCAATACTTATTTCATCTTTCCATTGTATGAGAAAATTAACTTAAAACTGAAGTATTATTATATAAAACTGATGAAAATAATAAAAAAGGCCTTGAAAACCACAGAAATATTTTGCTTATTAAAGGTCTTTCCTCTTTTTAGACACAGCTACACAATACATTTACTTTTTCAATGCAGAAACAAAAGAAGCACTTATAAAAAAAATATGCATACAATTACTGTCATTTTCTCCTCTTGACTAAAAAGACAGAAGTGATTCACCTTATCAAGACCATACTGTTACTTTTATAATTGGGACAACTGTCCTCTGCAATGCTACCAGGACAAACAGACAAGGTCTCTTCATCTTCCTTGTGGGTTCAAGGAGAACTGGTGATAAAACTCAGCTTGAGCTTAATCTGTTCACTTGAGCCTCTGCTCACATATGGACTTCCGTGGAATTTCAGAATATGTTTGCTCCTTCCTTAAGGGCTCTATCACTTATGTTGTTGACATTGGTCAGGAATGACACCAGGCAAATATTTTTGTTATGTGGTCCTTCCTAGCAGGTCCTTGATGTTGCATGTCTCACAGGCAGCTGAGATATGTGATGACATGTATTGTTTTTCTCCTGCAACAGCACCACAGTTGTCATCTTTCACATGGGCTACAAGGCTGGGATCTGCTTTCGAATTAACACTTATGAGGAGGCAATATAGAAATATATGTTTTACTACACATGTTCATGATGACATGTGAAGTTTCATTGCATTCACTGCACATTAAAGAAAATATTTGAAATTAGCATTGAATAAAATATGGTAAGGTGGCCTCTTTGACAGACTAAAGGTTTGGTCCTGTTGTCAGAGGAGGTAGTGAGATATTGGTCAGTAATTTCAGCTGATCATTTGTGGATTTTGTGGATTGATCCTTCTTGATCAATGTTTCCCTTATCAAAGACTTGTGATAAAGATAGAGAAGATTTACCTTACCAATCCACTAATCAATGTCCCTTACTGTTAAAGAATAAATATATCTTTAACAACTTTGAGGTTGCAAGGGCATAAAAGTCTGAATTTGCCTCATCTGATGCTAATCTCTTGTTTAACAAGAGTATTATAAGTTGCTGCTGTGAAGAAAGTATCCAGTTCATAACAATGCACAGTTGTAAATAAAAATATTATGTTATATTCGTGACTGTAAGATTATAACCAGAAGTCCTTTTCCTTGAAGGAGAAGCATCATTCTTTTGTTTGGATAAACAGAAGCTCCATGCAAAATGTAAAGAGTGGAAAGAGATAATGCCTGTAAAGTATGTTTGGGTCAATCAATATGAATTTGCAAACTTCATTTCATTATATGAAGTTGGAAAAGTTGATTGTAAACAATCTCACATATAGATTAAAAATGCATCAATAAAAGAGGAAAATCACCATCCATTAATGTCTTTGTTACTTTGAGAGTACTTTTTAAGTGCTTTCTCATTCTAAAAAAAAAAAGGAAAACCTATAAAACATATATTTTAACCTTTTATATTTTATATATATTATTATTATATATATTATATATTTATATAATATATTATTATATATTTTATATATAACCTTTTTATGTTTTAACTATTTTGTTAATGCTTGGAGCTTTTTGTAAAGAATTGCTTTCACACAATTAGTAACTGATTACAGCTGAAAAAAAGAAACTTGTTCATATACCCTCTTTCAAAGTACAAATGGGAGGGGCTTTTGAAGATTTTCTATCTGTATCTCTGCTTTAGATGAAGAAGAAAGTTTCCTCTCCATACAACCTTCTGAGAGTGATCCTTCTCTACAGGTCAAATTTCAGGGTGGTCAGGATTTTGGGATCTGAGATCCCTTTTGTAGATTAGGCCACATTAACAGAGAGATATTCTTTCACACTCCATGAGCACACTTGGGCAGAGATGATGTACATCTTGATGTACGACTGCATTACAATTGCAGTTCAACTTACTTCATCATGAAGACAGCAGATACATAGTTTGTATCAGAAAATTGCTAAAGAGAATCAAAATTTGTAATCATGCTATGACCCACATGCAAATTCTCTGAATGACCAAACCTTAGTAACAAGACAATTATAGTACACAAGTACTCAAAGCATATTTTACTCTTTTGACACTAGCTGATGATTTTTAGGGAATTTCATTATCTAGAAGCAGAGGAAAATTTCAATTATATCTAGAAACTGGTTCATCTAAGACACTCAATTTTTGTGAGAAAGTACAGATTTTTTTGCAATTAAACCTAAGAGCCTGAGTGAACTCTTTCAATGTCAGGATTCATAGAATCATAGAATCATAGAATTGTCTAGGTTGGAAGAAACCCTTGGGATCATCGAGTCCAACCATCTACCCTACT
>BJBW01000901.1:0-21741 GCA_004320125.1 Scolopax mira
CGGGGGCAGGACTTCCTCCTTTTATGTCCCCCCGGCTAGCTCAGGCCCCTCCCCCTGGGCGTGGCTTAAATGGGATGGAATACCTGTGTCCCTGCTAGGTCCTGGGAACAATTAACCCTTTCCCCACCAGACCCAGTACAACTGGAAAAGCTGTGGTCGTGAAAAGAGGCACTTTGAGTATGCACATAAGTATTTTTATTAGAAACCTTTGTGCATGTTTGCAGGTATGTAAGGTTTTTCTATGTTTAAGAATTTCTGGAATAAATTATTTAGGTTCTTATATCTAGTTAGGGCTTTGTAATGATGTGCTCATATGTTGATATATGGTTCCTTCAACTTGCAAGATACCTAATGTTACACAACCACCAGATGCCTTTCTTTTATCATAAAAGTAATTGATGTTCTAGGGCTTTTCAGGGCAAAGACCATAGTAAATGTGAGCAAAAATCAGAATCAGAACAAAAACATTGTCATGCACCCAAGAATTAAACTAATGATTGATATTTCATGACAGAATAGTAGTAACACATCCAGTAATATTATTGGCATATTAGAACATATTTTAATTACTATACTTTCTCAATTTAATACACTTAGGTTTGTTCATTAAATGGTTCCTACCACCTAACAAGTTCTTACAAATCATACAAGCAACTTCTAGCCAACTGGTACTTCAGAAATATAATTGTGATACCCACTGAAAAATAGATTCTAGTTATTTTGTTGTCACCATCAATCTGGAATATCCCTTAATCTACACATCTATCCTCAGTTTTGTATTTCCTCTTAATTGTTGGATAAATCTTAATATGACAAACTGTTTAGAGTCAACCTATTGCAATTGGATGGTTGTAAAATATTTTCCATTGCATTAGGTATGATACTAAATCACATGGTTCTTGCTGATAAAATTATACAAAAATATAATGAAGCAGTGTTTTTGTGTTAAAGTAATGACTTTGCCTTTCTGTCTGGCAGTTTACACAGACATATATATTTATTTCAAGTTTACACAATGGGATAGTAGCTCTACTGCTTCTTTTCATAATTTTATATGATACTGGAGATGACAAGCTTTTGGGACTCAGTCCTGACATTGTACTCCTGGAGTCAAAATGTTAATCAATATTGCCAGTCTATAACAGTTTAGAATAAAGTGTTTGTTCATCCCTCTCCATCTTTGTGTTTAAAATATGAAAGACTAAATCTCTTTTAACTTCAAAACACCGTATTTGAAGCAAAGGATGCTCAATGTCTATAGCACTGTTGTAACCTAGCATTTATACCAGAGAATAATAAGAATGAGTGATCCTGTTCTGCTTGATGTTTTGCCTGATTTTTAATTATTATTTTTTTTCTTAGAGATTTCAGACTACCTGTTTACTTTTATGGGCTAATAGAAAGATAATGGACTAGTAGGAAAATAATTCTAATAAAGCTCCAAAAGCATCTTTTAAAGTCATGCGAGCAGGGAGAAGTCTGCTGTTAAGAAGCTGCCACAAAGAGCTGGAAAAAAACAGCAACCATGCAGGCCCAGATTCATCTCATTTAATCTGAATGTTTAAACTGCAATGTCTGTTAGAGAATAATTGCACTTCTTCCCTAAATAGTTAATGGACAGAGACAGCCACTTGTAAAAGGTAGCTAATCCCATCTGAATCTGAATTACTTCCTGGAACTCTGCACTAAAACTAATTTCTAACATTAAGAAGTTAGACTTCTCTCTAGTTTTCATGTGATTAAAGAACACAAAGAGAAAGAATATTTCTGGACATATATTAAATGCTCATAACAATGTCAGATATGAAAAAAAAAAAGTCTTTTGTCCTAAGGTAGTGTATACACTATACCTACAAAACTATCCCAAAATACCAGTGAACGCTTTAATTGAGCAGAAACCAACAGTTTTGAGTGTTGGGCCAGTGAGAAGTGCCCAAGCTATGGGCAGACTATGATTGCTGCTTCATCAGGTTGTTTCTTTATATGGCTTAAAATAGATGGGCACATGTTAGGGAAAATGTTTCTGCCATGGGATGCCAGGAAAAGATCCCTGACCCTCAAGCAGCTTCCTGACTTTGGGTGTCTTTAGCAACAATGGCAGGTGGTGAATTACATTATTTGCTCCTGAGAATATTCAGGAACTTTATCCTTACACCCAGCACCTCCATTTACGTACCATAAATGGCAAGGCAGTACATCTCTATTGTGTCACTAAAAGAGCCTTACACAGTTAACATTTAATAGAGCACTGTGGTTACTAGGACAGTCAATCTGTTCTACCTGATAAATGTTGCTTTTCTTTACCCCAAAGTAATGTTAAAATTTGTAGCCACTGTAAACAAGGTCATAGAGTCTGTGTAGACACTAACTTAGTGTAATTGCTAACATGCCTCTCACCTACCATGGAAAATATTTACCTTCAGCCCAGAAGTTCAGCTGAGCAGGACTGTGGAGGACTGTCTTTCAGCTCTATGCAGCACAGTGAAAGATGGCATCTGCCAACTAAAGGCAGCACTTGGGGTCCACTGGTTTAACTCGTAAAGCCTGTTTCCTACTGCCAGCCAGCAAGATGTCCAAAGTAGTTCTCAGTATTTCCCCCAGATATTCCATATCTAACTTTTCTAACTGGGTGGGTGACACTTCACCAGAAGTACTCACCCCCGGGAACCTCTGCTACTTTCATCTATATACTGGGAATTCAGGATTTTTGCAACACATTGCAACAATGATTTTTTTTTTTTGTAGGAACATTTGTAGTAGGCTTGTTGTCAAAAGTAATTAATTTATGTAGTGACTTCATTTTCCTGAAGTGGGTTTTTAGATGGCCACTTCTCATGATCAGTAATAATAAAAAAAATAACTCTGGGTCTCAACGAGGAACTGAATCTGTTTGCCCTTTCTTGTAGTGCCAAATGTGTACAAGGAATAGTTTGCTCATATTGCAGAATAATTTCCAGTTTCAGTGCAGCACTAACAGCATAATAAATACATAATAAAATAAGTCATTAACTTCATTTCAAAAAGTCATTAGGGGCTAGAACAATGTTTCTTAAACATTGGCCTGGCCTTTTCTAATAAGAATGGAATAAAAAGGCAGTGAAATCTTTGAAACGATGACAAATTCAGCTTTGAGATTAGATACAGTTTGCTAGTAATGAGGTTAAAACAATATTGGAACAGCTCTACTAGGAGAGCTGGCAAATATGACAATGCTTCAAGTCAGAAAGCAATATTAAATATCTTCAAAAATTAAATGTTTTATCAAGTTTTTAATAGAAATTCTATGGAGGATATGAGTGAATATGTGTTTGTGTGTGTGCATGTGCCTGTGTTAGAACAGCCTAATACTGGCTTGTTTTGGAATAACTCTTTCCAGTGAGGGTGACAGAGCTCTGGAACAGGCTGCCAAGAGAGGTCATGGAGTCCTCTTCTCTGGATATTTTCAAGACCTACCTTGATGCAGTGCTGGGTAATATGCTCTGGGCAATCCTGCTTTAGCAGGGGGGTTGAACTAGATGATCTCTAGAAGTCCCTTCCAACTCTGTCAAATCTGTGAATATGTAATCCTTGTGTTCTTCTTCCCCCGACAGCCCCAGCTTTTTTCCCATGTGGGTTCATTGAGAGTGTAGCAATCTCTCTTCCACTGAACTGGTCAGAAGTATCTCGATGTGATATCGATTTATCAGGCTGTGATAAATTGTGTTCGTGTCCACATCGTGTGGATGTGTTTATGCATCTTTGCGACTTTACTGTCATACAACCAGATGAGCAAGACAAAAGAGCAACCAGATTGTTGGTTTACGTCCAGCTCCTATTTCAAGCCATAGCACCTACTACTTTTAATCCTAAGAAACACCAAGCTCAAACCTCCTCATAAAATCTAGTTTACAGCTTTCCTCCTACCTGCATATAATATAGCCTTATGAAAAGTCTTCTTTCTTCTAATTGCTGATGATTTGCCTTAAATGGCTGAGAATATACTGCACTGTATGTCAAGATCTTGAGGGAAAAAAACCAAACCAAGCCAAAAATGATTGTAAAGGGATTTTATGTATTTATTTTTCACTGCCCAATTTTACCAACATTAAGTAGTAAGCATATTATTGGAAATGTTTCTTATGTCCTTGAGACTTCTAGACTTAAACTTTCTTTGATTAAACTTTTCAGCCAGTACTCTTCAGGTGTATACTAAAAAATGTGTATGGGGATCTCTTCAATTTTTACTTAGTATGGTCCAATATATTTGGCAACAAGAAGAGATTGAACCGACAAACTACAGACCACACATTTGGATGAAATGAAACTCCCCTGCTCATTCAAATGCAAAAGATTGTTATAGCAAATAACATCATAAAAACTATACAGGGAAATGAAATTGCTACCATGGACTGAATAATTTTAGATAATAAAGGATGGAAGTATTTGTTTAACTTTTTTTGGGGAAAAAAATCAGAATGTGTATAAAACACTTCAGAAATGATCCAGTGAGTTAAACTCATTGCTGTGCTGGAATGAAGAGTCATGTACTTATTAAGGTTATAGACTTTCTGCAATGATATGAATTTTCTCCCACAGCTTAAGTCCATAACTTCTCTATATATGATAATTACCTGTGTTGGAGGTAGTCATGAAACAACCTGCCTCCTTGCAAATATTCTCCTCTGCTTCTTAGGTGGTAACTATCTTTTTCTTTCAGTCTTGCCTATCTGAGTAGTGGCAGTAGGTTAAATTATGAGCAATCTTATGCAATATGAAGTTAATATTAGTTGCCTATATCATACCTGAAGAAATCTTCGCATGCTAAAAAAGCTAGTGTGGTTTTCTTTCTCTGCCTTTTTCTTTATCAGTCAATTGTGTAAAAGGTCTTACAGCCACTTACAAATATAGTTCCTTCTTGGAGCCACCCCAAAAGTAGGCATGAACTCCTGTATTGACAACCTGGTTTATAGTTGCAAAAATGAATAAGTTACGTAAGAAGAAAATCTCCCAGTTTCTTAATATTGGATGCAAGCTGGCTGATGTGGAGAGGTCAGACAGCTTATCAAATAATGAATAAATACGCTTCATATGTATGTGAGGACATGAACATAAGTAGCTGTGAGTGAACCTCTTGCTCTTCCAAACTTAAAAAGGCAGTTGTCAGCTGTATATCTGCTATTGTTTAAATTGCTGCTAGCAGTTTGGTGAGAGCAATTTCTTAACTGTAGTGTAACTAAATCTCTATCTTAAACTGAATGAAAATAAAGTGTGAAAAATAAATATCTCATCCGTCAAAGAGTATGAAATGTGTATATATTGTTCAGTGCTAAGACTGTGGGAGGTAGAGTTTATTGAGCTCTGCAGAGCACCGTGACTGGTAACTGCTCTGCTCAGTGGACTGCTTTGATAGGTAGGTTTTTCTCTATTAAGTGCAGTAGTGTGAAAATGCTGATAATACTGTAGAACATATCCTGGGATTTTGGCTTTTATTCAGCATTGCTTGCAGTGATATGTACTGAGGCCACTTTCTGTAGTGATTTTAGTTTACTTCATTAGATTTATTGACCTTAATGTTGGGTATTCAAGTAGAAAGGCTTTATCTAATAATTTGTTAAATATTTCACCAGAGTTGAGTTTCAGTCAGGCTTTCTGTGCAGTGGTGTGTGCTGGAGGAGTGAGGGCGTTGTGTAGTTTTTAAATTTTTTTAACGAAGCACCACTACAACTGATAAAGCTCATGAGCTCAGTGGCTAAATAGTTCGTGTACTGATGACAGCTACTGGGGTGTGAACCCTGTGGTGAGTACACCATGGCCTGTGCTCCTCGTGTTTGCCCTTAATTCGGTGTGCAACTGTGAAAAGTAGAGTTTTAGTCAGGACACTATAGGTAGTGTCAATTTAGCTCAGTACAAAGCTGTAGGTGGTTTTCTACAGCTCACCACACAGCCATTACCAGTATCATCTTTGCTCAGCACAGAATTGCAAGTGATAGTATTTAAACTCGCTATAACAGAGTGAATGATGGTGTTCTCATCTTGTCCAGGAAGAAATGTGAAGACAGGCGTTCTGAATAAGCCTCTGCTTTAGGCAAGTCAGGTAAGGAAAGAATATAGTCTCATCAGTTGCAAGAGGATACAGTGTCATTGAAATCCAGGATTGATTTTTAAAGTGATTAAAAAAGGACAATGGATCACAGACTCATCAGATTTCAAAAGAGTATATTCATAAATATCTCCTGACATGAGCATCAGTGTAACTTAGCAGATCTGAATCCCTCTCTGGAGATGCTGCTTTTCTCTAACCCCTGTGGAGACTACTCTTAAATAACTTAAAGGTGCTTAACATAGATGACTAAAGCAAGTGGTCTGAATGTTCTTCTCTAACTCTCCAGTTGTTGTTGAGTTCAGTTGAAGCACTAACCTGCTCAAAAAATTAAAAGTAGAAAACCTCTCACAAAGGATTTTAGAACGCAAAATATTCAATAAAAGGTAGAATGAAAACACGCCAAAATAGCAGAGTACATAAATTAATAACTTTTTTCCTCATAGCTATTTTGTGCTAAGATATTACAAAACGAGGCTTGTCACAATCTGTTCTAAATCTGCTTATGTCCCAGATGGGCAGAAGGGAAGAGGTGAAATGATTTATGTATGTACATAAATCCACCCCAATGGTGTGTTCCTGTATTCTGGTTTGGTGACCCTATTCACCTGGGACTACAGGAAACATCTCTTTTCTGCAAAGTTTACATTTGTTGCTAGTTTGTTTTCTGTAATATAGTAGCATAATCGCATTTTCTGTGATATAATTACTGTTCAAAATAGCATATTTTACTGTTTGTAGTATATTTCTTCTTCACTGAATATTGATGATCATTTTGGGTAGGATTTGTGCTTTCCATTCACTGGACAGTACTTTAACACATTTTAATCACTAATCTGCTGTGTTGTATTTATGACTTTTATACATTTAACACTTGTAATAGAGGTGATAGTTAAGTCCATGAGCATGAGAATTGAGCTAAACCTAAGACAGTAAATACCATTGTTTTAAGGATGATTCCTCAAATTCCCTCACTTCAGTGAAAGCTTGTAAAACTTAAAAAAAATTATGTAAAACTGGTATTAAAAATGAAATGGGATAGAGGGAATAAAAATTTTACCTTTACCTCACAATTTTTCCTTTTGTCTCTGTAGTAGAGTTGTATAGCAATTGCAAATCAAAATTTTTTATTATCTTACATAATCCGGAAGATGCTTTTTAATTAACAGTGCTGCAGAATTTTAGAAAATATTGATTTCATTCTAATTTTTGACTTGTAGAAACACCACACAGACCATCGTGGATGGAGTATAATGACATCTCTATTTTAAAATATCAAGGATTTAAAATCTTGACCAGTGAACTCAGGTGTAAATTGACAATCCCGTACAGTTTCACCAAAGAGAATGCACAGATCATCTGATTCATTCATGATTTTACAGCATCCTAGAGAACTATAGAAAAAAACCCTTGATGTGCAGAAATACCAAAAGTTAACCACATACTTTACATCCATTAACTGTTATTTCCTTCACGTGAAATAAATGACCTAGAATCAATTGTCTTGGCCATTAACAGTTCCAATAAATTTTTTGATGATTATTTCCTTTGGTTTTTGGTTGGTTTTGTTTTTTTTTAATTTCAAAATTTCACTTATAGAATTTCTTTTATCTTTGTGGAAAGATTTCATTACTGATAATCTGAGAGAGAAATTAATTTCTGTTATGTGTGAGCTCAGATACTTAGATATACAAGACCATTTTTCTAGATGTTATAATATTCCTTCTTGGACATTCTAAATACATATATGAAGTAATTCTTCAATTGAGTTACAATAATTTATTATTTATCACAGTCTGTGAATATGTACACTTTATCAACAAGTCTTGATGGACTTAAATAACAAACAAATTAGGGAACTCAAATAGGAATGCCCACAGTGAAATCAATAAGAAACTATGCCAGAATTTTTTCTTAAGTCACTTTCATCATTGATCTGGGAATTGGGTGAAATCAAGCATCTGATTTAGTTTCTCTAACATCTGGTATAGCTTATCTACACCTAGTTTAGCTTGTCTAACAGGAAAGATTGTAAGACAAACTCAAAACTCTAAAAGCTGACCAGTTTGTACCCCTATAATTCTATTGCATTCTTGAATTTTGAGATTATATCACCATTAAAAATTTGAAAAATGTTCAATGGAATCTTTAAGGAAGTTGAAAGAAATTACAAATACTTGATTTGGCAAGTTATCCTACACATGCTCCATTGCAGTTCAGAATTTCCTGTTAGAATAGATTTAGGACTATTAAAAAGGTACTTCTGTGAGCAAATGGGGAAAAAAAAAAAACGACGTTTCCTCTAAAGCTCTCTCTCAGTCTTTTGTCTGCTGTTCTGTATGCTGTTCATCATAGTCTTAAATAATTGCTGTAACTTATACTGTAGTCTGTGGTCATTAAGATTATAAATTTGTTTGTCTCCCAACTTGCACAGAAGGTTACCGCATGCTGTATTGCAATCTGATGGTATAGTGGACACGCCACACTACCTTTTCTGATCAGCATTTTCAAGGTTTCTGGAGTTCTGCTATGCCTGTTACAACTACAGTTCTCCAGGCAGTGAAAGAAATGCAGAGTTTAACATGGGTTATAGTAATTGAAAGTAATAACAGCACTTTTGTTGTAAAATGTATTGGTCCTCTCAGCGATTACAATTGCTTGGATTTCTAAAATATCTTCTATAACAATAAGGGAGGATAAATTGCTTTAAAATAATAATTAAAAATAAAATCTAAGAAAAATTAAGTAGGGGATATAAAGCAAAAATTTAGCCTTCTACTTGTATGTAATATATGAAAAAATGTTCATGGAGTTCAATAGCCGTTCCAAGTAACACACAAGATCTTTTGTACTTTTAGATTTCTTCTGGTCAGTTGTTGTTACTAAGGTTTTAAAATACCTGTGATAAGAATTTTTATGACAAGCAAAATACTTGAACAATGTTTAAATTAAATAATTTCTGACATAAGAAAATTAGGATTAAAAATATTTCTAATTCTTAGTTATACTTTAAAAAAATTATTACATTCGAATAAAATACATTCCATTTTGATAAACTATATTTTCTCATAAATTTTAGAGTTCTGTAATTAACTTTTCTTAATTATTCTCCTTTTTACATTATTCATCTCAGTCAAAAAGTTCAATTTTAAATACCAATTAATTTTCCAAGTAGAAAGAAAGAAAGAATATGCCTTTCTACAAAAGCTTCCCGTTTTCAACCTGAGTATTCCTGGAACATTTTTATTATATCTGTTCTTGTGAACTGTTGAATAAATTTATCCTTTTCTTCTTTTTCTTACACACATACATCAATTTTCCTTCTACAACAGCTGGTTAAAGGAAGCCCCATATTATTTCAGTCATCAGTGTAAGCAGTGCTGCAGAATATTTTAAAAAGCTCTTAATTCCTACAATATTTGGAGGTATTGAATAGAGATATTATTCATCTGTGTACAATATATGAAGATGTAAGTAATTTATCAGACTGACACAAGGGAGATAAGTCTTACTAAAAACAGAATTAATCACAGTGTTTGTGGTATTTTCTTGATGTTTAAGAAATGAGAAATTGTAAAATAAAAAAGCTAGTTCTAGTCTCAGCATGCTATTAATGAAGGTTTTGTGGCATGAAATAAAAGTAAAGGATTAAAAATAGATCTATGTCCTGTTACTAAATCCACAAAGAATTTTAATGTATATGCACAGAAATTAATCAAAACTGCTTTCCAGGGCTCTGATCACAATATTCTCATAATTCATTTTGAAGTAAATTTGTCTAACATTTGGTTAATGTATCTAAGAATAACCAAACACAAAAAATGTAGAAACTGATGAATTAATTTTTGGTTGGGAGCCTTTAAACTCATCTTTGCTCTGGTTGTGAAAGCATATTTGCATCGTGTTATGTTGTCTGCCCAGGCTACTACAACGTTGTGAAGAGGTTGTTATGCCTTTAAGAGTCTGTGTTCTGGGAATTGGTTGGAAAAGTTCTTGCAGTTGAACTCAGAGGAAGTGTTTTATTCCTTGTAGAAATGTTTTTGTTAGTGTCGAAGTTGTTTTGTTCTTGTGTCTGGTGAGACATGACTACAGCTGGCAGTGATACAAGTAACAGTTTTCCTGCATCCAAAATTTAAGTTGCAAATGGCTAAGTATCTATCTTTGTTTTAAGATTTTATTATGAATTCTAGGAATCATACACCTAGAGATGAATAATACTCAGGGTCATATAGTAGCTAAGATAAACAGACCCTAAGTTCTTGATGTAATAATATAGCAAGATTGTAAGTCAAATTTTAGATTAACAACATATAATTATGCCAGCAGGCAAAGATTTCTATTAATAAGTTCACAATTAGTCCCTCTTATTTCTAATCTCAGAGTATTAGATATTGATGGAATTAATAGATTAGCAGCTTCAGCTTAATGGTGTCAAAAAGGCCAAAATGCAAATAGGGATGGCTTTTAATGGGATTTATTGATTTATGTGCATATACTATTTAATCAGTATTTGACCTACACAATTGCTTTATATTTTAGTTCATAAGAAAATGCACGCACCCCTTTGTCATATTAGGAAATAATTTATTATTTATAATATTTTTTCCATCATACAGCTTTTAAGATGTTCCAGTAGAACTGTGTTTGCATGTCCCTCACATGCTACACCCCATTGTCCCAGCAGCAAGTCTGTGTTGCCTTCATTCTTGCTTTAAACTGAAGTTCGAAAAAAATTTCAGAGACTAAGTTGAATTATTATGTACCGAGTCAGAAAATGAGACATCGTGCTACTTAACAGGTGTTGGTATAACCATTTCAAGATATCTCTGTGAGCTTCTTAAGAAACTTTTAAACATTACAGATCAATAAATGTAAGATCAAATAGTCAGAAATGGTTTTATTTGGACTTTTAAAACAAACAAGAGAATTTTGACCTATAGTTCCTGCAACTAAAAAACTGTTAGTCAAATTAACTGTTCTAGTCTCCATATTCCCTCTACCAGGCCCAAAACAACATTCCTGTAATTCACAAGCAGGGCCAGACAGTGATATTTTCCTCTTAAATTATGTAGAAGCAAGAGCATCTTTGTACCGACATGTACTACCAACTATTCTTTGATCTTCATTTTGCAGGAATATGAATTTCACGTACCCACCCCTCTTGCCCCTTCAAAAGAAAGAAAAGGTAAAAAAAGAAAAAAAAGAAGCAAGACAATTGTTAAATAGATACTGATCCTACAACGGAGTCTGTATCAGACCTTAGTTGAGCTGAGAGCCTCGCTCTCTCTTGGTGATAGAGTGAGTTGAGTCTCATAAGTCAGGCATGTCAGTTACACAATGTTCTTTTTTTTACAAGATTAAATCAAATCCATCTATCTTATACAAATGCATTAGTGCAGATTTCTGTAAGATCATTCATCCTCATGATAGATCTGTACCCAATCACTTCTCAAATCTAATTTCTGTTGCCTTTTCCTGAGCTTTTTAAAACTTTTTTTCTTCACCCACTGGCAAGTGAGATTCAGCAAGTAAACCTGATAGCAGTATGTTCACAACAGCAGGAGGGTATGGTTTTTTCTGTTAATTTTGTTGGATCATACATTCCAAATAGTTTAAAACAAAATTTACAACACCCTGCTGTCTTAAGACTAAACTAGCTTACAATGAATTTACTTTAATGAAATTAAAGCAATAGAGTATGACTGAAGAGTAAGTCCTCTGGTACTTGCCTGAATTCATAACAGATACAAATGTAAAAATCCAAACAGATCATGTGGAAATGTAGATTTTCAAAACACTAAGGAAAGATTTATGATAGCATATTCTCAGTTAATCATCCATCTGCAAAATTCTAATTATCTCATCTGTGAAAATATAAAAATTTAATTCTAGAAGTTGTTTTGCAGATACCTTGTAAAACTGTACCTCTTCTATGTTTAACTGTAGACTACCAAACAAAATCAATCTGTCTTTCAAACAGACTCCCTATTCAGAAATGATTCTGAGGTCTATAGCATTTGTTTCCATTTCCATTGTGCCCAGGTGGCCAAGAAGGCCAACAGCATCCTGGTCTGTATCAGGAACAGCGTGGTGAGGAGAACTCAGGAGGTGATCATCCCCCTGTACTCGGCACTGGTGAGACCTCACCTCGAGTACTGTGTCCAGTTTTGGGCCCCCTACCACAACAAAGACATTGAGGTGCTGGAGCTGGTCCAGGGAAGGGCAATGAAGCTGGTGAGGGGTCTGGAGCACAAGCCTTATGAGGAGAGGCTGAGGGAGATGAGTTTTTTCAGTCTGGAGAAAAGGAGACTGATGGGAGACCTTATCTCTTTCTATGACTACCTGAAAAGAGGGTGTAGAGAGGTGGGGTTGGTCTCTTCTCCCAAGATGATCTTAAAGTTTGCTTCCAACCTAGACAATTCTATGACTGATTCTATGATTTGCTTTCTAATTAAGTTGAAGAATAATTACTTTTTTGACATTTCATTTTAAAACCTTTATTTTATATTAAAAAGGATGTAGATCTGATAAAACATTTGTTGCCTTATAAACTGTTATACATATATTTGCTTTGAATATTATCCTTTAAGAGTTTAGGAAGTAAATGGACTTGTTGCTATCTATTCTAGGCATCCAATTCAGGCACATTAAATTAGGACTCTGTCCTCTGTGTATCATCAACAAAGGCAAAAGAAATGCTCCTGAGAGGAGATTGTTTTAGGATCCAGGCTGAAAGCCTAATTGGTGCCCATTTTGACTAATTGTTTGTTTCCAAGCTGTGTTACTAATCTGCAAGGTAACTATAATTTGATCTCATATATATGGTCTCTAAGTCTTGTTCTAAGTAAAATGAGACATTCAGAAATACCAATTCAAAATCAGAAATTTCTTAGTTATAGACTATAAACTTTCTCATGTGATGGAATTGCTAAAACCCTGAGAGAATTTTTCTAAGTTTGACCCACCTATTCCAATAAGAGAATCTCATGCTTCTTATATTAGCATAACTTTTTGTAACTGCAAGTGCTTAGCACTGCATATTTAGTGCACTGTTACTTCTATTTTATTTCATTGTCAAGGCTTAGATACATAGTGTTCTCCTCAGCTGTCATTTATTTTCCAGAGAAAACAATGGCAATGTTTCACTTGTTTCAGTTGGAAATTTTTAAAAATATATATATATATCAGGATAGAATTAATTCAGTATATCTCTGTCATTCAGAATTTAGATAACGGTTAACAAAAGTATGATTAGTAATATGTTGAATAGACACTTGCTTAAGAATATTTCTCCATTTCTTCTCTTGGTACTTTTTTTCAAATACTGTAACCGCCTTGCTTTATTCAAGAATAATGACCGGATTTATAGAGTTTCAGGAGAAAAGGCTGTAACATCACCACAATTTTCTGCATACCAGATTTCTGTGGGACTGTTTGGGTACATCAAGCATGCCATTCACTGTTCTTTGATAAGTCAACAAATCGCATCAACTACCAGTGTATTATAGCTGACACTGCCGCTCTCACTGAGAATATTTAGGGAAAGCAGTAGGAGATGTTCGTAGATATACAGTTCCCAACTGATGTTTCCCTTTATCAGGTTTATCAGTTCTTGTCATTCAGTTAATTTTTGCCTTCCTTTTCACATCATCTCTGTAAATGTGAACTCTCAAAGTGAGCAGCATAACTGTGTGACGACAAACTAAGCAAAAATGGGTTATATCTAGAGGAATGGAGTCCTTCAATCAAAAGAAAAAGAAGGCAACTCAGGAAGGTTCTTAACAAAAATTAAGATGCCAAAATTGTCCTGTGGCAATCTGTCTCTCTTTGCTTCTGCATAGTGTTTAGTCACGTAGCTAAGAAATGTGAATTAGAAAAATAAAATGATGTGGGCTCATTCCAGGCATTAAGCTATAAGTCTGGTACTTTTAATGCACAAGAGGCTAATAGCAGGTGAAGAAGTGTAGGAATCCAAATTGAGATTATTATTGATGGATTTTTTTTTTAATATATAAATCTAATCTTAGAAGTCTAATTTCTCAAATGCAGAATTCCTCAAATGCAGAAGCTGAATGACTTCATCTCAGTTTTTATTATTAAGACTGGCCCCCAGGAATGTAAGGACCCAGAGATGATAAGAAAGAAAGTCTGAAGCAAGGAATCTGTAACCTTAGTGGAATGAGATCAGGTTAGAGAATAGTTAGGCAAACTGCTTAATTTAGGTAAGTACTTGAGAGAGTGTAATTGAGTAACTAGACATATGCTAAGTCCATGGGAACTGATAGGATGCACCCATGATCACTAAAGGAGGTGGGTGATGTTACTGTAAGGGCACTTTTGATTATATTTGAATAATCATGGTAATTAGGAGAGGTTCCTGGGGTCTGAAGGAAAGCAAATGTCACTCCCATCTTTAAAAAGGGCAAGAAGAACCCAGGGAACTACAAGCCAGTCCGTCTCATCTCAATCCCTGACTAGGGGACAGAATAATTAATCCTGGAAACCATTTCCAGGCACATGAAGGACACAAAGATGATTAGCAGAAGTCAGCATGGATTCACCAAAGGGAATTCATGCTTGATCAGCCTGATAACGTTCACTGATGAATCTTAGGAACCTTCTAGGCTTGGTAGGTGATGGCAAAGCAACAGATATTGTTTATATTGACTTCAGCAAGGAAAGAGGCTGTAAGAGCCTTATAGGAAAGCTGTAAATATATGGGTTGCAGGAATAGACAATGAGATGGACTGAAAACTGGCTGAATGGGCAAGTCCAGAGGGTGGTGATAAGCAATACAAATTCTAGTAACCAGTGATGTAGCCCAGGGATCAACACTGCAGGCTCCAGTTCTGGTTTACATCTTCACTAATGGTTTAGATGATGGGACACAGCGTACTCTTAACAAGTTTGCTGTTGACATAAAACCAGGAGGAGTTGCTGAGGGGGTCTTGCTGCCATCTAGAAGAACCTTGACAGGCTGGAGAAATGAGCTGACAGGAATCTCATGAAGTTCAACACAGAGAAGTGCAAAGTCCTGCACGTGGGGTGGCACACCACCATTCACCAATATGTGCTAGGGGCTATCCAACTGGAAAACAGCTTGTCAGAAAAGGACATGAAGGTTCTGGAGGGCGCCAGGCTGAACATAAGCCAGAAAGGGGACCTTCCCACAAAAAATGACAATGATGTCCCAGACTGCACTAAGCAAAGCATTGCCAGCACTGATGAGTCCCATGTTTAGTTCTGTACAAGAGACACATTGATATCCTGAAGGGAATCCAATGAAAGGCCATGAATTGGAGTATCTCTCCTATGATGAAAGGCTGAGAGAGCCGGGATTGTGTAGTCTGTTGAAGAGAAGGCTCATGAGGATCTTATCAATGTCTGTAGATACCTTAAGGGAGGGCACAGAGAAGACAGAGCCAGGCTCTTTTTAGTGGTACCCAGTGACAGGAGAAGAGGCAATGGGTACAAACTAAAACACATCAGGTTCTCTCTGAACATCAGGAAACACTTTTTTACTTTGCGGATGACTGAGCAAATGTACAGGTTGTCCAGCAAAGTTATGAAGTTTCCTTCCTTGGAGATATTAAAAATTTGTCCTGGGCAACCAGCTCTAGGTGGCCCTCCTGTAGTACTTGAACCAAATGACCTCTGGAGGTTCCTTCCAACCTCACCTGTTTTGTGAATTAGTTAATCAATACTAGAGAACGTTACGACAGTCATAGGCTTCAAAAGATCAATGTAGGCACCAATGAGTTTGCCAAGAAGCAGGAGCCAAAGTTGTCTTTCTTAACAGAAGGTTGCATGCGGTAGCCCCATTTTCCTATGGTTTGATCTTTCTTATGCCTCATGTTTTCTTCTGTGAATATTAATTTCTTTCTCTGAGCCTTTCTCTGCTCTCAGAGAAGTCAGCAGATGCGGGGCATTAAGTTTTCTAGTTAGAGAGGCATTACTTCTGCAAAACAAAGTGAGAAGACCTTTTTTTCTTTTTGTTAGTTGATGTTTGTATATGTGATAGATGTCGTAACTGTTTTACCATTTCCTTCTCTCTTTTTCACTTCTCTCCTGTATTCTTTTTTTCATACATTTTCTTGCTGTCTCATTACTAGACAAAACATGTTTCCTAATATTGCTGTATTAGCTATTACTTTAGTCTCCCCATTTGACTTGTTGGGTCAAGACTTGTAAAATACCTTTTACTGATAATAAAGTAGAATACTAAAAAGCTTAGTAATTCTAAAGACTAAGGTGTTTTTAGTTATGTATTTTCTAATGTATGCAAGGGTTACTTTTCCCTCTCCTGCTTTGGGGTCCCCAGGTGCTTAGCCTGAGAAAGCAGAAAGGAACCTTGTTTGAATTTAGAAGTACTATTATGCGGAGTGCATTAACAAGTTTTCAACAATGTGCTGTTGTGAAACAAAAATTCTTTGGAGATTTGTTGGCACTAAATACAACAGCGGAAATATCACCAGCAGCATGTTCTTTACATTCACAGTGGAACCAAGAGGAACCCTGGCTGCTTTCCTTCTTGATTTACATTTATTTTCTACTTGCTCAGCAGAGTTCAGAAAGAAGAAAAAAAATTCAATTTACAGGTATCTGCATTGTTCTTGGACTTTTTCTTAAGAAATGGTAAAAATGCACGTTGATGCTTACGACAAGGGGAATAGAAATGTTAATAAACTCTATACCTACAGATTACTTTCTTTTGCATCTTTTATGTATACTTTTCATTAATTAATTTTTGGTAGAATTTCTATGTGTATATGTGGGCATTTACACACAATTTAGTTTGTTTTTCTTCAAAATTCTATGGTAAATTTTGTGTGTGTTTTCTAATTTGGGGAAGTTTCAAATTAAAATATTTTGTGTCCACATTTCAAGAACAAGAATACAGGAAAAATTAAAATTGAGTTGTCTCCCTTGTAAATGGATACATTGTACCTTTGGCAATACAGTCTTTGCAGCACAAATGGTGTCATAAAGTTATCAGGCATTACATAGATTATGTGGCTGATTTAGTGTCATGCTGTGTTTCACATCCTTTGTAATGACATGATCATCCATCAAAAAGAGATAAAATTATCAATATTATGGCTTTTTATACAGTGTCATAGCACCTTGATATAATAATCTCTTGCTGCAGAAGAAATACAGGTTTGGCTTCTAATTAATACATTATTATTAGTCATAAGGACATCATGGATTTTTAATTCAGCTCCTTTCTATTTGATAATTCCTGGTTGTCCTTTAAAAAAAAAAATCACACAGAAGTAGGTTTAAAAGCTTTCTCTAGCAGTGTTCATACAAAAAGAATAATATATTCTGGGCTATAGTCAGGTGATGGACTATAATGCCCTCAGTAGACTATAAAAGTTCTGCTAAAATGAATATGCTTGATGGTGTGAATAATATTTTCTTGGGAACCTAGATAAATAAATAATGTGTTTGTTTTGAGTTCCACTTCTGCTATCAGTGTTGTTTTCTCTTACAGTATACTAAAAGCTACATAAAGCACTATCATAGCTGTTATATCAGTGCAGTACTGATTCATAGTAAATGTTCAAAAGTTTCCTGTATTTTGCCAGAGTAGCAGAAAACCATGTGAAGTTTCTAAAAGATCCTGGCATTTTCTAAATCTATTCCCAAAGGAATTTCCACAGGAAATTTCCCACTGTGAAGCTTTGAGAAGTTTGGCTTCATCTTCCCTGATCAGGTAGTTACAGGTAGGAATAAGGTTTCCTTTTCAGCTTCTCTAGGATGAGCAGACGCAGCTCTCTGAGCCTCTCCTCATCAGAGAGGTGTTCCAGTGTCTTCATGGCCCTTCTCCTGACTTTCTCCTGTCTGTCCTTGTCTCTCTTGTACTGGGAAACCCAGCACAGGGCACAGCATTCCAGGGGTGTCCCAACAATGCTGAGCAAAGGGGGACAATCACCTCCCTTGACCTGATAGCAACGGTCTGTCTGTTGTAGCCCAGGTGGTTATTGATGTTCTTTTCCAGGAGGACACATTGCTGACTCATCAACTTGTCTATCACCAGGACTTGAAGGTACTTTTCAGCCTAGTTGACTTCCAACCAGTTGATCCCAGACTGTCCTGGTGCCTGGGGTTATTGCATACCAGATGCAAGACTATATGATAGAGGTAACTTAGAAGCCCCAGTGTGTTACATGGAGATGCGCAATCCCATACAGATAGATCTTATATACAGATAGACCTCATCTCCTTGCACAAATATATTAAAATTTATTTGCAGTCTGTAAGTGATGTTGTTTGTGAGCGCTGTATAGCATTTTAATTAGAAAGCCCTGCAACAGAAGGGAAAGAATTAGAAGGCCAGAGGGATATTCTTGCACTTGCTCATAAATCCTTTTTTATTTTATTTTTCTTTTTCTGAAAGTCATATGAAATTATTGTCCTAAATTTGTTTGAAAATGTGATTTATGTTTTCAGGTCATTTGGGTGGTTTTGGAACTACTTAGGGAAAATGAAGCTCCTGGTTTACTTTCTTAAAGCAATACGCATAACAGACAATATTGCTACTTTCTCCTCCTCCTATTTTTATACTTGTCATTATTTTTCCTGTGTTTCAAACTGTTCTTTTGTTCTGATGCTTTGGTTCCTATTTCAAAATGGTTCTGTTACATGTTTTTGTCAAGTTCATCAATTCCAATTTGCCAAAGGGGCATTGTTACATTATTGATTTCTCTAACATAGCACCTTGCTATTCCCCTAAAATCATAACATTTTTTCATCAAGCTTCACCCTGAATTTGTGATAAGATTAGCCAGCTTGTGTAAGGGATGACCCTCTATATCTAGACTTTATGTGCCTCTTAACACTGTCCTTTTTAACTCTAAGTTTTCTATAGTGCTAAGCACACTGTCACCATCTGAAAAGAATTAGGACAACTCAGAAGTATGCTCATTTCTACCTCTTTAAGAAACCAAAGCTGGCTGAGGATAATAGTTTTTCACAATTTGTGGCCAATGTTCAAACATGGCTTTGTTACAAGTGGTCAAAGAGTCTTGGGCTTTAAATTAGTTACAGAGAGATACTTGTTCACACCAGATCACTTGTGTGGTCCACTTTAGTATAAAGTGGACTTTTAGCAGCTGCTCAAACCCTAAATATTAGCAGGGCTGCTATGTACCAGCAGACAGAAATGTATGAATACTTTGAATACTTTTCAGCCCTTGTCTCCCTTGTGTAGGTATAAGTATGTTGTGCTGTCTCAAGATAACGTTAGTTTTTTAATTAATGCTTTTATTCATAATTTACATTAAGCTGTTTGTAGGTGTGAAGAGCTATAACATGAGTGTAATTGTTGAGGAAATAAGAAAAAAAGGAAAGGACCTTTGACTGGAATTGGTGAAGTAATAAGATTATTTTGAGGTTTCATTTTGCTATAGCCTAACCTAGTAGAGCTAATTTTACTCTGTTATATTATTTAATTACTCAAAATATTATTTTGCATTTGCAATGTAGGGTAACTAATGTTCTGAAAATTCTGATTCTGTTCTTGCCTATGTATGTTACTTCATTTTGTATTACATGATATTAATTGATTTTTTTTTATTATTAATTTCAAATTTAGTTAATCCCCCAAAAAGTAAGTAGAACTCAGGAGAACAATATTGGCATTTTATATACAGGACTGGGTACTTGTCTTTGCTGTTGCAGTTGGGAGTGAAATATTATTTGACCAATTTAGAGCAGCATAGGTCTTGGGTTATTAAATACAATGGTGGTTTTGGTGAACATCATGATAGTGCTTTAAGAATCTCAATATTCTTGCTCTGGAGTTACTGTAGGTCAGTGAATAACAATATTTTAATATGGGTCTACTGTCTTAAAAATTTCATCAAATGAAGGGAGAATGTTGAGTATTTGTTAGACCATGGCTTATAGAATACTAAATTATGGTACATAATTTTGTCTTTCATGACTTAATTGGTCAATTTAAGAGGTAATTACCATATACATGACCTATTAATGTACTTCCTTTTTTAGACTATTACACTGTTGAGTTTTTTATTTGAATTTATCACTTGAACCATTAATGTGTATAAGTCCTCATGATGCAGGACATAAATTAGATCATGATGTAAAGTTCCATTCCTTTGGAGCTTGCTGTTACTTAATATTTGATATTTAATGCTATTGTGTTGGTCTTGGCACTCCAGTCATTTCCTGTGTTACTGTACATTTCCTTTCCTGCAGGAATACCCTTGAGGTCTTGTAATTTGCAGGCAATAGGGAATTTCTATCAAGGTTTTGACCACTTTCTTAATTATTTACTATGTCAAAGATTTTCTAGTGTTTTTATTGCCCCCTCGTGGGCCATTTGCTAAAAAGCAATGTATTATCTTTTAAATAAATTTGATTATTTTGGCTTGTTCCATTACATGGCTAAAATAAATGGGCTTTTTTCAGGTCATCAAAGGTCCTACTTAATTCTGCTGCCCTTATTTTTCACATTCTTAAAGGATCTATTTTTGGCCTTGTTAATAACAACAAACATCTTGACATTTTAATACTGCAGTTGCCTTTTTCTAAACAATGGGCATCAACAAGGCATTGCTTCCCTTTCCTGCCTCCCCCTGAAAATGTAGTGCAAGTCCTGTGAGTGTAGCCATAAGAAGATTGTGATATGAAGGACCAGGTTTGGCTGCCTTGGATTAGGCTTCTGTAAGTAATGTTACTCTGTAGAGTGTTTTCTTCTTGACCCTTATGTGAGAGAAAAACTCTAGTTTATATTTCTTAAATGTGTCAAGTGATTGAAGTCAGGTGGGCTGGATCTGGATAGTAGAGCCAGACTTGACAGCAAAGCAAGGTTGATTCCAAAAGGTACACTTGAAAAATTCTCTCTGCATGAACAAATAAAAACCCCCAGTGTTTCTGTTGTCTTTGCTTTCCTTTGCTGCCCCCAGAATTAGCTGCTTGAAAATCAACTGGAGGCTTATAAAGCAAGGCTAGGCTATTCCATAGTTTTGTGCTTTTTACCTCATATTAAAATAGTAACACATTTCATCTACAAATGAAATGGGGCTGATAGATCCTTTACTTCTTCACTTAGTTATTTCTAATATACCTGTATTTCATTGTCACTGTTTGCAGTATGTGCAAATATGTGTCTGTGTTTATGTACACAAATTAACTTTTTTTCTTGGATGAAGCATATCATGTAAATATTTGTCATAAAATACTTGTATGCAAGTAGTTTTGTAGTTTTGTCTGTCATACACAGTGAGTAATTTCTTATTGTACTTCACATGCCACATTGCAGTTTATGGAATAACTTTGATAATGTCTAATATTAGAATAAATTTACATTTATATAATGCATTTTATGATGGAGGGTCCTAAGTGTGCTTAGAGACTCAGCATGCCTGTCTGAAAAGTACTCAGCAGTAACCTAATTCAGTGCTGAAATGTAGCAGCTTTTCATGTGTACGTTGAATTTCAGTTTCTAAGTATTTCAAATGCTTCTGTCATGTTAGTTTAACCTAACTCACAAACCTAATTCAAAATCGGGTTTGTCCAAAAAAAAAGACAAAAGTATGGAATCAAATCCTGCCTGGTCAGGTTTCTCTTGATCTCCCGGCAGCAATTTTCATAGATGTTGTGCTGGGTCTGGTGGGGAAAGGGTTAATTGT
>BJBW01000901.1:21852-33899 GCA_004320125.1 Scolopax mira
GGCCTGTGCTGTTTTGTTAAAATTACCTTTGTCTCAACCCACGAGTTTGAGTTTCAATTTTTCCCCTCCCGGCCACACCGCTTGATTTGTACAAGTGACTTCCACGTGGTCCTTTGTTTCCATCTACGGCCAAACCACGACAATGTTAATTGATAAGAGCCTCCTACCAGAAAGCGGGCTAGTATTCTGTAGTCTACGTGTAAATACCAGTATGGATAAATAGCAATTGTACAGTACAGCATTGAATATTGCTCCTTGAAACTGCCTTAGAAGGATTTAGTCAGAAAGTAAATATGCAGAGGCCATTTTGTTTGTTTGTTTCAGAAAATTAATGATGTTATCTGTGTTTGTATGAAAAGTGACAACAATTTTCTCCTTGGCCTCAGTCCTGGAAGTAATATAGAGAGAGGAATTCCATTGAATTAAAACTACTGGTAACATTTATACATGCAATAAAATACTTGAAAGGAAATCTCTATGTTTATCTTTGTGTTTTTAAGAATTAAGAACTATCACGAGTTTCATCTTTTCAGTGCATGGTGACGTGCAAACTAGCAAAATCTATCCCTGCAACTCTACTAGTCCCTGTAGACACCTAATTTCCCCATTTAATGTATTTATATATTCAGTAGTTAAATTCTCATCCATGCCATGATTACTGTGGCTTTTCATTTCCAAAAATCAAGAATCATTGTATAACACAAAAAGAACCTGAGGACTACATGATTTTCAACTGAATATTTCACCATTTTCTTTTTCCCAGTGTTTTGGGTTTTTTTCTACTTTAATACAACAAAAGTGCATCCTTCTATCATGGTTCTGTCTCTGGATCTTTTGTCCCTTTCTTTTAGCTCTACAACCTTAATGTCAGTTCCATTCATTTCCAACTATCAATCTATTATTAAAATGCTGTCAGTTTGGAAGACATTGTCAGGCATCTATTGTCTAGAAAGACTGGGGAAGAAAAGGCCAATATGGTCAAGAAAGAGTAATGGGAAGCTTCAGATGCAGCTTCCCTGCCTAAGCTGTAATTTGCAGTGCCAGAGGTTAGTACACAAAGGAGCGGTATATTACAGAAGTACCTTGCAGTCTGTGAGTAACACGTTACAAAAAGAAATGATTTAGGCAACTCCTAGGTAGATACTGGGTACAACAGTCATATGAATAACAAGAATATGTATTTTCTGGATATTTTTTTCTGTGATTTTGGGCTGTAGCTGTTCTTATTCTTGAAAATTTCTGTGAGGGACTTGTACATATAAAGACTGTCAATTTCAAACTCGGGTTCTAAACACTGAGAGATAATAAAAAAAAAAAAAATCCAAGAGTTTGCAGAGCTTAAAATTCATGTGATTAAGGAGACAATAAGGCACTAATTGTCAGGAAAAGACAGTGAGGTTTTCTCCTCAGTTGAATTTTGAGTATGTGGCAATGTTGACAAGGGTATGATTATGCCCGATAGTGGTGTTGTTTAAAGGGTGTTTATAATTAGACAGAGATTTTTCCAGCATTTTGTCCTGTCCAATTTGTTCGTTTTGATGGAAGAATCAATAGTGCTAGCCACAATAATTGGGAAAATTAGTAGCTGCTAATATAACACAATATGCATGACCTCCTTGTTATAACTGGCATTTAGGCATGGCCTTGGCAGAGTGGCAGCACATATGCAGAGGCTGGAGACTCTGTAAAATGACAGCTGTTTAGATTTTGATCATTCTTCAGTTTCAAATGTATTCAGTGTAGCTATGAAAACAGATGAGGAGGCAGGGAAGCTCTACAAATGACGATGTCCCTGATAAGGATGAGTATCTCACTGCTAATTGAAGGAATATGCGCATAGCTTCTGCTAATGACACTTTTGCTGTTTCATTCAAGCTGTTACTTCGAGGCTTTAAGATTTCACTTAACTGCACTCATTTGTACTGAGACTTTAGAAGTACAAAAGCTGCAGATAAAAAAACATCTCAGATTAAAACCTGAAACATTTTCGGGTTTTTTTTGTATTTTTTTTTGTTTGTTTTACTGGAGAATGTGAAAAGGGATAAATATCCCTGAGAAAGGATGAAGAATTTAAATTTAAAATATTTGTGCTTTTTCTACTTGTTTCTGCTCTTAGAAAATGGATAAATGTCATGGTGATACTGAAGGAGGGAGGCATTTGTCTGTGTTGGAAATCCCAGGTGTGGGAGGAAAGAAACACACAAACACACCTAATCCATTAATCATTCCACAGCACAAAAGAAAGAGAGGAAGATCTATGGAGATCTTGCCATGTTAGATTTGTGATATAAATGAGGGTTTCTGGAGCCATATACCTCAGCATTTACTAATTCACATTGTGACCACTGCTTTGTTCCCAGCCCGGCTAATCAGCAAATGACTTTTTGCTATCCAATGGCCAATGTAAAATGAATGAATGGCTTGTCTTAAGTACAGCTTTTACTATGTTTCCAAAAAGTATTAAGGCCTTAGCCTTTTTTATAAAACTGTATGAAAGAACAGGCAATTTACACTTTAAGAGTTGTCGTGGCATCAGGGAGAGAGCAGGAACATTAAGAACTAAGGACATATTCTTATAATTCTTGGGCTGTTCTCTCCTAAAGACAAAGATAACACAAACCCAATATTTGGAATTAGATGGCATGTTTTCATAGTGTATCTGGAATTACTGTAAAGGCTATAGTTCAATAGTATTTATGTAAAAAGTCCTGGAAGCTGCAATCTGCACTGGGACCAGTCTAGAAAAGTCCTCAGAATCAAAGGCAAATGCCTGATGGGTAACCAGCCTCTCAGCTGTATTTCTAGCCATTAAGTGGGAATTGAATGGCATATGGAATCCTTCTAGTATGTTACATACTGACTGAATTTCATCATAGAAGTGATAGCAGGTACATGACAATCTGAAGAGCAGATTTTGGAAAGGAAATACATTATTGAAGTACATAATTTTTGTATACGTCTAAATATATCTTGAAGTAGCATAGAGCACTTAATGCTCTACCTACTTAATAGTACTATTAATTTACTTAAGTTTTTAACATCAAAGTTAGTACTTTTATTTTTATCCTCAGTTGCCATTATATCTATAACCATTTAGGTGACATTTACCTCTACTCTTCACTTTTCACAAAGGTCTAAGTTGTCCATTCCATAAAATGAAGGAAAAGGTTATCCTTGGAAGTAGAGAAAATGCTCAGTTCCTGCTATCCGTCAACACCATTTAGACTTGCAAATAAAGTTAAGAAAAATTACTGTCTAGATTTGTGGGCAGGCTGGCATATGTGTAAAAGTTAGAAAGGAAAATAAGTCAGCTGAGATGTCAGTCAGAAGCTGTTTAAGCTGTAATGATAAAGAGGATGAAAGAGTCTGTTCTAATTTTAATTAACGCTAAGGGGACAGAAGGCAAAATTCACATTAACATTCTGAGTAATCCTGAACATTCATTGTTTTCTGGAAGTCTTAGTCAGCAGCCTATTTGAATCAGTCAGTCTTAGAAAATTGTATTATGATATATTGGTTTGATCACGGTCCTAAATCTGTTTGGAACACATCCAACTTTTAGTAAACTGCAGAATAAAAGCATCTAAAGTACTTCATATATTAAAAAAAAAAAAAAAGACAGAAGAAAGAGTACATAAAATACACCAAATATGTATGTGCCAGTGAGGAATATGAAGTCATGCTGAGTGATTTTCCTTTTTTGATATTTAAAACAAGTCCCACAAATGCCATATATTCTTTAATCCATCTTTGAATAGAAAGCAACTTTTATTATAGTAAACGGAATATACCTGGAAAACTATGTTGAGACTCACCTTGATGTCTGCGCTAACAAATTGTGGTAAGATATCATAAACAAGCGAATCATTAAACTACACCGCTTCCCTCATGTAGCAGTCATATGAGGGTCATTAAAGGGTTAAAAACAATAGAAGAAAACTTTGCAGAGAAAGCCCAAGTCACTTGCACAGTTAATTTGCTTTTGCTGAGTCCATTTTTCAGTATTGATTTTTGGGCAATACATTGCAGGGAGCTGGAATTTTTGCAGCTAACAGCAGTTGCTTTGCTTTTTTGTTTTTGATTATTCCATAATCAAAATGGTGCATACATTCATACAATTAAAATTTTGAGTTTTTTGAAAACAGCAAGGAATGGGAAGTACTTCAGGGTTCATTTCATAACAGTTTGTGGATATATAATATATAAAAAAAAAAATTCTTGAAATCCCATGTCAGTCTTTGCCTAAGCTTCTGAATACATAGGCTGGGTGCATATACTTTCTACTAGACGTTCTCCTAGTGCTTAAGTTTGTGCTAATAGATGTGCACTCAATGATCCATACAGTGAAATGGAGCAACAAAATAACTTGCTCACATCCCAGCCCCATAAGGACTCGCCAGTGGCATGTTTCCTTGCCTGTTGAGCCTGAGCTGGAAGAGTTAAGAACTTGCATCCCAGATAGATACAATGCCAGCCTGACATGAAGCAGGAAAATTAAAGCTGTCGTAATTAAAATTCTTATTTTAATTAATAGACTGAAGAACTGAACTTTTCCCTGGTATCCTCCCTCCCCAGTGTGATCCCCAGTGACCAAGGAAGTCTTTCCCCGTCCTTCCTGGCATAACAGAATATCCCATGGCAGTTGGAGTGTCTTTAGAAGCTGAGACTGAGATAGGGGCAGCCCTGACAGTGGTGATGGGAGTTCTTGTGCCCTCTAAGTACAAAAAGGAGTTTGAATCTTTCCTGGTGGATAAAAGATGGGAATCCATTTCCTGCTCATTGTCCCATTTCTCTCTCAAGAGACAGCTGATTCAGCACTGCTCTGCAGAGGGCAGTTTATGGCTCCATCCTGGGACAGACCAGATACCTATTTCCAGATGCACCAGTGAATCTCTTACACTGAGAATAAGGTCCTATTCCTGTGTCTGGAATTTCCTAATTCTTGTTAAAGTGTTTTGCACTGTCAGCTGGCTTTTATAGCTCCTTGTTTTAGAGAAGTATCTCCCCATTCTGTTCATAAACTTCAGAGCATCAGCTTAAAAAGTGGTTTCCGTGCAGTTTGTACAGGCATTTATGGAAAAACTTTAATGCGATTTTATCTAAATAAATGATTACAAGTATGTTTTGTTATTTTATTGTACTTGACAGCACAAAAGCTTATTCCAAAGAGATTAAGGCTTCCTTCTTAGCAACCAGGTTTGCTAGTAGAGGAAACAACTATTTCAGTTCATAAACAATTGCAAGTTTTTGCACTGAAGAAATTTAAAATGTACAAGCCAGAGAGTAACAAAAAAGCCAGTGTGAAACACTGTTAAACCATTAAATTTTCTGAGGGAGACAAATTTAGTACGTCTGATTTCAAGTTTCACAGAACTTGGCAAGTAGTCATTCTGGAACATCTCCATCTCATGCCCCAGTGTAATCAGGTTTAGCCAAAATATAAAACCTTAATCAGGAGGAACTGTGGGATATCAACCCTAAGATATTTATCCTATAGCCTAGCAGCTGTGATGCTTCCCTGCAAATGAGGTATTTTTGCTCACAATTTTTCTCTAAGCAAAGTGGATCAGAGAACTGACACCAGGTCTATCCTTTCTACACACCCTGCATGTTAAAAAAATAGAAAAATAATAATAATAATAATAAAAAAAACAGATTTGAAACACCTTCCCAAGAGTATACTTTTCAAAACTGGTAAGCTGTTGTGCAACATTTCCGTTCTGATTTGTTGATGGGTTTAGTCAACTGCTAGAAGGAAAGCCTAAACAATGAAAGTAAGGACGACTGTCCGTGACTACCAGTAACAGGTGCATTGAGCATTGTACGTAGAGTCTCTTACACCTACAAGCTTTTGAGTATGTTAAGAATTCTTTGGGATTAAATGTTGCCCATCAGTTACAAGAATGAGTGCAACACTGCAAGAGGTGCTGTGTAGCAAGCTTACCAGAGTGTTTTTTGCACTATTTTGATTGGAATATTCCCCCAGAAGAAAAGTAACTGGAAACCTATAAACTATCAGCATTAATTCCTAACATTAACTGTATTGATGATGATGGCAAATAACCACAACGTTCATTCCTGTAGACAGGCAAACTGTATTCAGCAGTATTTTCAAAACCCTTGCCTAAATTGTAAAGCATTAGTGAAACTGTCCAGCACTGATTCAAACAGCACGTGCTGCTGACATTTAATATTATTAAGTTAAGAGAAACACCCTAGAAGGAGAAGAAGAAAATAAAGTTTGCCCACCTCTTAAACTTACTGTCTTATTGCTTTAAAGTGTCATTTCATACAAATGTTCTGCTGAAAAAAAATCAAATCTTGGGAAAGAAACCACCTAAACTAGAAAAATATAGAATTAGTTTTTGTCTTGCAATGCTGAAAGGTAAACTGGTATTCTGGTTGATGACAATTATAAAGCAAATGGGGACAAAGGCCATACCCTGTTGCTTCCCATTTAGAAGGTTATCTACATAAAGAGCTTAGTTCAGCCTTTAGCAAAATGCCACTCTCAGGATATCAGTAACGTATCATCTATCAGCAAAAAAGATGCAAACAGCTATGCTGCCACTGACAGGCATTTCCAAACATAGGTGAGCACTATGTTATATCTATATCTTGTTTCTCTTGGATCCTTGTTCAGGTGGAATTTAATACTGTTCGTAAGCAGAGAACAAGGAAAAGATTATGCAGGAGATGGATGAGTTTATTTCAAATTGCTTCCCTCTTGTTTTCTCTCACCCGGATGAGATGCATGAATGAATATTTAGTAGAAAAGGAAAGCAAAATGATAGTAACGCAGTTTTTTGCATAGGTCCACAGTATTTCTTTCTATAATTGTCCCTTTGTTCTGTGCACTGGGTTGAGACCATTCTTCCTGAGGTTCCATAAGTAAATCAGCTAGATTCAATAAACACCATTCTACTTTGAAAAATATATACTTTGTATAGAAAATAGATTGCATAGTTCATTATTTTTGTTCTATCTTCAAAATAATTTTGATGTGAATGTTTGGCAAGCCTTTTCCTAGCATTGGGTTAAAGATTTTAAACCCATTAATATTCAAAGAACTATGTTACAGGAACAAATAAAAAGATTTATATAATCTATATCTATGGCTTACTGTAGGCTTTCTTGTTGAGAATGATCTGGTAAGACTGCAAGGATGAAGCTCAACACATGTTATACTTTGATTTCCACTGACTCATTAGAATACCGTTTTCATCCGCTGCACAAATGGCCTTTTATTGTTATTATAAAATTATGAGCCATATTTTTTTTTGAGAGAGAACATGTTGTAATACACTAATCTCTGTTGTGGATGTTCTCTACAAGTAAAAATTATTTTCCACATCCTATCTCTTCTGGTATTGTGATTACATACAGTGACTATAAATGTTGCTTCACTTGAGAGGACACCTTCTGAATATTCAATATGTGACTACAGGTAAATGTTAAATGGACTATTGAGAGGTTTGAGCCCTTTTGGCATCTTGCAGGCTCTGGAGGTTTCATGTGTAATGCTCCATAAATATCAGGAGAAAAGCAATCTCTCTTCAATACCTCAGAAACTCTGAAATGCTTTGTACCACCAGCACAAGTTTGGTTTGTTTCAGGTTTTGACATAGCATCATTTAGAGGGTCTTTCTCTTGCGCTCCTTTTTTATTAATTATTGTTAAAGATTTAATAAAAATTCTAAGATATGTCTCTTGATTATAGTTTGGACTACTGAATGAAGATGAGAGGAATCTCTTGCTGTCATGGTTTCTTTTGTCATGATACACTTTTGTGTATGCAACTGGAGTTGGATCCTCAAGGCATAGATAACATTATTGTCAGTTTTCCTAGCTGGGGTCAAGGTACTGGAAGGGACAGGGATATGCTGGATGTTTAAGTCCTAGCTGTGTTGGTGAAGTCAGGCTGCTGTAATTCCAGTAAACAAAGATGACTCTCAGATGGTTGTTGTGGTCTTCCTCCAAATATTGAGGAAAGGTGACATTGTCTGCTCAAAAATAATCAGTCCATTTGCAAACAGCAAGCTGAGAGACAGTTTGTGTTAGACTTAATGCCAGCAGTCACAGCCTGTACAAGAAAACTCACAGCAAATTATTTTATTTAAGTTACAAGTTTTCTTAGCACAAATATTTTGTGGCTATTCCAAATAATTTTAAAATTATGATTATAGTTTCTATGGATAGTACTGTGAACAACTGCAAGAAACTGGGACATATGATCTGCAATAAAACAAAATTTTCAGGCAAAATGTATTTCTTAAACATTCAATATGAGCAGTTTTCTAGAAATGAAATGAAAAATTACCACCATTTAAAAATGGTGATATCCTAATATACTAAAAGTTTTCAGATTGTGGAAGGGCAGGAAAAGGCCAAGTCACAAACCCAGAACCCACATCTGATTTTACCACACTTGTGAGAAAAAGTAGTGTTCATGTTATATAAGACATTACTTTAATTATGGTTTTAGCTGCAGCACAGCCTGCAAAATGTGACTAATTATCTCCTGTAGCTCTAAGAAACTCATTTCCCAAAGGAATAGTGACAATAAAACTTTGTCCTTATAGCACTTTGCATTTGTGAGTCTAGAAAAGATGTATAAAATTCACTAATTAAGCCTCACAAACCTCAAGAGAACAAGTAAAGCAATAGTTTACTAATTTTTATGGATGCCACACACCAAACTAATGTGACTTCCAAAGGTCACACAAAGTCAGAGACAGTGATAGAAAGAGATCAAAAGACACCCTTCTTTCCTAAAGGCCAAATGCATACGAGTGCCCAGTAAACAGCACTTTTCTGTGACAGTTCAGATGGCCACATGCCCTTATCTATTCAAATACCATTGAGCAGTCTCTTGCTGTAATTTTCATCTTCCTTTTTTGCTCTGCTTTGTATATCAAAATGGAAATAACAAGATTCTGTACATTAGGTATAATGAATTAGTCTTTTGTAGGGAAGTTAGGATGAGTTTGAAATTCTTTAAATACTTGTTCAGTATGTATTTGTAGTGTTGGGAGAGAATGTGTAGCTTGTTAACCATAAGGAGGAAATAAAGGAAGACTCTGTAAAGGGGAATTTGTGAACTTAAAATGCGTGCTCTAGTAAGACTGACTCTTCTCAGAAATGAGCATGTGTAAATACTGTAGAAAATGATTCCTCATCCCATTTCTACAATCAGGGAAATTTATGTTTTGATACAGCTGCTGAAAAATTTGGGGGATTTGTCTGTGTATCACTAAAGAATGCTATTTAACTCCTAAAATCACTATATTACAGAATGGTCTGTTAAGCAAGTCTATCACAAATGCCAAATTCTCTAACATCTGCTTGTCTAGATGAACCTGCAGAACAAACAGTACCAGTCATTAACCTGATGAAATGGACTATGGCCAAACAACAGCTGAGCCAAGAAGGCAACATGAACTAGGAAAAATATTTTTGGGGAAAAAAAGAGAGAGGTCTGGTGTGGAAAATCCTTCAGAAAAAAATGGTTCTCAGTTACACCTGTATTATAAATACTTATATATATAATTTAGCCATCATTCCCTGAGATAAAGTAGCAAAGAAAAGCAATGGAAAGGTTCTGTTTGCTAAAGAGAGGTTCATCTAACAGAAGTGTCACTTTGGAAAAAGAACAAACTTCATTGCAGTAGTGAGAAGAGACAATTAGGTTATGAAGTTAAAAGTTGTGCACCCAGAACATTGAAAGTGTGGGCAGTTAAGCAGTGTGGATAATCTAGAATGATCACACTCATTCTTTAATCATTTTTTTTTTTTGGTGTTCTACTGATCTACCCAAAACTAGCCACTGGAAAAGCACCAGCTTAGAGAGCTTCCATAAAACTCTCTAATGCCCCAGGAATTTGCAGCAAATAGATGCTCAGAAAAAATAAACTAAAATAATAAAAAAATGCATTGCGTATTTTTCAATGACTGCTTTTAAGCATGGGCCAAATTTCTTAGCTTTTTCTTACATTAAAAAAGCATTAAATCACAAAAAGCATTAAATCACATCTTGCCTAAACTCAAAAGCTACTCATCTCAAGCATTATAGAAACAAGATCCTAAATTAGATATTGACCTTTTAGCCTGATATTAAGAAGACAGACTATTAAGCCACGGGAGGAAAATGAAAGCAATTTCCTAGTCTCAATTCCTCTTTATATGTGAATACACTCTCATTCAAAGAAAGACAAACCAAAATTCTGTAAAGTGGCTGCAAAGTAATTAATCTTAGAGTGAAAGGATGAAAACATGAAGTACTACCAGTAATTTACTTTGCTCTAAATAGGTTAGGCATTTCCAAATCTGAAATGCAAACTCAAGGAAAGAGAAGGCAAGTAGTCAGCTACTGTCTGATGACATTACCCCATTTCTCTGCTCCAGCAAGATTATTTTGACAATTGTGCATAAATCAGTCATGAATTATAACTATCTGGGATTGTTTATAAACTTTATTCTAGTGATTTTATTTTTATTTTTTTTTATAGTTAGATTTAAATATTTGGTAAAATACCAAAATACAAGCAATGAATTATTGTGTTATATACAGCAAGCTCCTTGATTTCTAGAGTCAAACAGGCTTTATAATAATTTATGTAGCCTACTGTTCTCTGTTCTAAGGCCTTGATTTGCCTTCTAAATCACAGGTGCACATTACCATTATCTTGTAACATCAGCTCCTTCTTTGCATGTGTTAGTGATTTGCGTGTCCTCTAGATGACAGAACAGATACACCTGTATGCTGAAGGGCTGAATTAAATCATTAGTCAAGGCAACGTCAGGCTACTTTGGGCCCCATTGCAGCATTTGATTGTAAGCACCTTCTTCTTCAGTTGCTTCTGCACTTACGTTACCTGAGCTATTCTGCCTCTTTCAGCAGAACACCTTCCCTAGAGGGAAGCAGTGATGTGCAGTTTGCTGGGTCACCATCAAGTTGGACAGCAGTCATAAATACCTTTAGAGAAATGAGTATTTATTCAGTAACAAAGGCTTCTTCAGGAAATGGACTTGCCTTGGGAATTTAAGTTCATTTACAAACTCTGATGTTCTCTTACATGGAGTCATAGCCAACTGTTTCATTTGTGCAGGATAATATGTATTTAGTATCCAGGGACAGTGAATTCTGGTGAATCTTTATAGTTAACCATCTGCATTCCTAAAGGAGACTTCAGAGGAAATATTAAGAAGAAGTAGGGTGCCCACACAAGGATGCCAGCCCGTCTCTATTGTTACAAAAAAAATCAAGAGTAATGAGAGAAGAGGTCCCTTCCAACACCATATCATTCTACGGTTCTATAAGACATGTTAAATCTAGAATTACGTCTGTGATAGCATTATCAATACCAGCTGGGAACCCATTCAGATGTTTTGAGTCCAAGTCAAGTGCTGATCCATAAAATCACCCTTATTAGCTTTGCTGAACTGTTTACAAGTATTCCTTAATTTTCTATAAAGAAGACATTGATCCTCTAACTCTAATCTTTGCATACTTTTCTCTTGCTATTTATACTAATCATTCCTGATTTAAAATGTGCAATTGATTATACAATTAGTCTTTTCAGCATTTGTTGAATTGTTGAAAGGTGACACAACTAACAGGAAAAGAGTTAAGTTGCCTTCTTTCTCTTGGTTTTGTTTTTTCTTTTTTAATTACAGTTGTTATTTTATTGGCTTCAGAAATACTGTTTTCTGTGATGCAAGAATACTGTATTCATCTGAATTACAGTTACAGTTATCTTCTCCCCCAGCCCTTTCCCATACTCAGTTTTACTTTTCCAAGAAAGAGCTTGGCAATCACACAGGAAATGAGTCATAAAATCACAGAATCATAGAATGGTTAGAGTTGGAAGAGACCTTAAAGATCATCAAGTTCTAACCCCACTGCCATGGACAGGGACACCTCCCACTAGACCAGGTTGCTCAAAGCCCCATCCAACCTGGTCTTGAACACCTCCTGGGAAGGGACCTCAACCACCTCCCTGGGCAACCTGTTCCAGTGCTCCACCACCCTCATTGGAAAGAACTTA
>BJBW01000902.1:0-140746 GCA_004320125.1 Scolopax mira
CATTACCCTTTGGGTCCTGTCACACAGCCAGTTCTCAATGCACCTCACTGTCCCCTCATCCAGCCCACACTTCCTTAGTTTCCCAATGAGGATGTTATGGGAGACAGTGTCAAAAGCCTTGCTGAAGTCAAGGTAGATGACATCTGCTGCCCTCCCTTCATCCAACCAACCAGTTATAGCATCATAGAAAGCTATCAGATTGGTCAAACATGATTTACCCTTGGTAAACCATGTTGCCCATGGGGCAACCCATGTTGCCTGTGATTTAGGACAGGGAACATTATGTTTGGACTAATCTTTGTTGCAGGAGAAAACAGCTAACTGACATGAGAACACCTAACCAGGAACTAAGAGAAGGCGTAAGTTGCCATATTCTGAAGCAGGACATGTACTGCTGCTAGTACAAATCAAGCGTGTCAGGACTTCAATTAAAGGCAGGTACCTTCAGAACATCACTCTGATGTAATTTCTACAGATGGCTTATGCTGAAATAGCAGTGTTCTCTGCCAAAGAAGTTCCATTTACCCCTGCCATTTGTGTTTTCATCTTATCCCAAGTCAACTCCTTGAATCCTATGATCACGCATCCTGTTAGTTCCACTAATTAAAATTGCAAGACATTATATCAGCACAAAACCACAAATAATTTCTGTGGGGTTAGTGAGCCGATGATTGTTACACTGCAACAAAACTATTACCAGAGCTGGAGGAAGGAAGGAGAAAATTGTATAGTGGAACAAGGCACGAGCAGGAGAGATACAAAGCATTAGCTTTTAAAAATATCTAGAAACCCATTGACAAGGTAGGAAAGAGATGCAGCAGGGGAAAAAAACCTCCTGGTTTTTTGCAGCAGTAAGATGAAAATTTCTCTTAGATTTGACACTAAACTGTACCTTAGACTAGATCAGATCAATCAGTGGAAGGACAGATATTGATTACCCTGAACCAAGTGTCAAATGAGCAATAAAACCCAGATTCATGTTCAAAGAATATATTATAGTTGAAAGAACTAATTCCTGGTGCCTGTGTATTCTCCCAATATGTAGCGCTCAGAGCATCTCATTAACAAGAAGCTCTCAGATTCTCCTGCTGGGAGCAGACAGCAGCAAGAAGCAAACCTGTGCAGCTATTTATTCCTGTATTAGAGATTCTTAAACCACTGTTAATGAATCCTTTAACTTGCCTTTCTGTTCTTATGGCAAGTAGTGGTAATGGTTCAAATTAACGTTCCCAAACACACATCTAATTAAGTGAAAAGGCATACTGTTACTGTCCTTCGTCAGCAAGATAAGGAGTGACTGAGGCAATAAGCCACCTCAAAGCAAGTTATAATCCTCAAAGAGAGTTTAATTAACTTGCAGGAGAACATAGAGGAGAAAGTCACTGTTACTAGGACGCTCTATGTAAAAATTAATGTAAGATATGTCAATATATATCTTATAAAATTAAAAAAAAAAAGAGTTTAATAGCTTTGAGACCCATTTCTGATAAGTAACTATATAACTTTAAAATATAACTGAACTAGCCCAACTTAAATTTTAAAAAATAAATTACTATATCTTAAAAATGAACTCCAGCTACCCTCCTAGAAGCTGGTAATTTCGAGCACAAGAAGCCTGGGGAGAGGAGGATTGCTTTATTTTTCCTTTAAAGAAACAAGTTTTTTTGAACATAATTCTTGCATGGTCTGAATGAAACCATTAAGAAAAAAAATAATTAAAAAGTTAAAAAAAAAAAGAGAAAAGTGAATGGATTAAAAAGAAATTGTAACTAATTATTTTGAACTTCAACATTTTTGGACCTCCCTTCTGGGCTTGAGACATGCTTCTAGTTGATTCTGTTTTACCCAAAAGGCTGGAACACTTTTAACAATTTTTGATTTATAAAAACTAGAGCTGACAAGTGTTTAATGCATTGTCAAAGAATGAGAAAAAAATAAAAAGGCAATGTAAAATTTGCCAGGGTAATTAAGACACTGCTCTATCATTTCCCTGAGCTGGTCTTTTCCCCCTTCAATTGACCTTTCAAAGTGAGACACAAAGCAGGACATATGGCAAAGCGCTTCCACACAGGAAAAGAAAGCAAGGTTGTTCTTGGGGAAATCCATGATCTCCATTCTTACTAGCATTTCAAAATACAGAAATCATTATCATATCTGATTAGATGCTAAGTTAGTCCACTAAATAACACATGGAGAAATATTTATCTGAATATTTTATCAGGATTTATCAGACTAAAATAAATAAGCAGTCTCATTTCCTCAAGCTTACTGAAGAGCTAATGCCCTGAGAGTAATCCTTCACTGATGCCACTTAATTATAAAAGTAAATTCTTCCCTGCCATATGTTTGTTTCTTTTTTGAAGAAAACAAATGAATTCCCTAGGTTTTAGATTGCAAGAAAACTCATTTATTTTTATCTGCCAGGTCATATGTGATGTTAAGAACAATGCCTGGAGCAAATTTTAAAGATACAGTTTCATGGGAATATAGCTACATCACTCTGTGGCAGAAGTCAATAGGCTTCATAACGTATTAACAACTGTTTTACACTCTACGGAGAAAATTCAGTGTGGAAGTATCTTATTAACCTCTTTCTTTTTTTTTTCTATTTTAAATAAATGTATAATCTCATACAATTTAACACATATCTGTTAAGAAATCAAGTTCCTTTTAGATTAAATCTAGACTTAATTGACATAACACTGAAAAATTGGTCTCATTCTTCAAATGTAAATTTTAAAACCCAGCAACCATAATGAAAATCATCATTCTTCCCTTAATTCAGCTTCATAAATTGAACTGTAACCCTTGCTTGTCTTCACTATACACTTTAGGCTGTTTGAGCAAAGGCAAGATAAATTTCTCCTTCTGCCTTTTCCCCTGCCTGTCCCCACCCCCTCCATCCCTCTCCCCCATTTTTCTAAGTTGTCTAAATGAATTTTTCTCAAGAGTTTATTTCTAAACCTCCCAGGGCAACTGCAGGTTTTTACTGAGACCCAGGCTAACTCATCAGTCATTTTAGAAGATATTCCTCTCCCTCTGAAGTCCTCACCAGTAGTACACATATATATCCTTTTGCACAGCAGATTGACAGAAGACCAAATGACGCTATTTTAAAACAGAAATATTACAATACCTACGTTTGAGATCCAATATATGTTATTAAGCAAACCTGTTACACTGAAAGGCATTAATGATTGTCAAGTGACTCTGCAACAAAGACAAGTGCAAGCCTCCTGAAATTTAAAAGTTGTGATAGATTCTTTAACAATTAAACAGGAAGTATAATTGATCCTGTACTGTACAGCAATATTCAGAAACTAAAACAGTCACTACTAAAAGAAATAAGGCAGACTGAGCCAAACCCAAACTTCATTGGGATCAGCAGCCTCTCTCCCTAATGGAGTGATGGGAGAAGGAAAGGGGAGGAGTGGCTCCAAATCCTAGGCAACTCCTCAGCACAAGGGAAATACCAGTGACAGGGAGGACTGGATGATTAAAGGATGAAGGTGGGCGCTAGTACTGGAGTAGTAACAGCACTGCAGATGGTGTAAGGAAACTTAAATGAGGCTGGGAGACTGTGAATTAATCAACTCAAGACCTATAGGAGGACAGGCCATTTTGCAGAATGAAATAAAGTACCAACCAGAGACTTATTGCAAGGACTGGAAGACAGCCTGCAGAGGAGAGTGAAGAGCAGATAAAATTGCAAAAAAAAAATGTATTTTTGCACAGCAACTACAGAATGCCCACAGACATCAAAATACCACTTTTATTTCCCAAAGTGGACAAGCAAGATTAATCTTAGCAAAATAGCACTAATAATTATCTTCCTGGTCATTGCCTGCTACTGCAAATACTATACAATAATATCCTTTTCATATACTTAAAGTCCTCTATCTCAAAATTATTTCTGTTCTTGATTGTTCACACTGTTAAAATATGACAAAACTCATTGTTTCTTGACTAAATTAGCTATGGCCAACTTAAACTGATTTGGTTTTCTGCTAACCCTACCATGTAGTTTATACAGCTATTTCCTTCCACAGATGTACCTGTTGATAGATTTATGGGCAGGCACTGGGCACACATTCAGCCTTTGTTTTTCTGTGTTACAATTCCCACCCTCTTCGTTAGCCTTTCAGCAGCCATTCCACACATCTCTTTCTAACTTGTTTAACCATATATAAACAGAATAATACACACTACTACAGTTTAAAGCCTATCAAGGACCTTGTGCAATGATATCGATAGTTCTCTGACACTACAGGAGACATCTTTTGAGGCATCATGGGATCATATCTGTCTTTTCACATAGCTGTGTGACATTGGCAACTCCCAACAGGAATTCAGTCTGAATCCCAGCTGGGATCTTCGCTACCTTGCTTTTTAAGACAAGTCATGAACTTTGGCTGTAAAATTTAAAAAATGGAAGAGAATTGCCCTTCATGAATATCAGTGAAGGAAAAGCTATTTAAGAATTTTCAATAGTGTCAAATTTTCACAATACTGTGAAATATTGTGTGGTTTCTAAGACAGAGAAATTTGGGGGAAGACTTCACTTATCTCCACTAAGGTGAAAAAAATCAATTATAAACTTGAGCTGAGCCAGGACACAGCTCCTGGCTGTGAAAATAATCCCTCTGGTTTAGAAGTACATCACCGTACAGAAGCAGAAGCCTGGAGGTGCGAGCATCACCCCCTGTTCCTACGCTGCACAAGTAAATCATAATGGGAGTACTTCTCTTCAGTGTAAAGGGAGCAATGTAAGTTTATTTGTAGCTTTGTCATGTGCCAATGCACATTTCCCTTCTCTACGCAATCAGTGGTAGAGAAAAGAAAACCAAGTAACTATCGTTTTTACAAATGAGCAGGAACTGTGAACTCTTCAGATCTTACTTAAATCACATTGCGCATACTTATTAGTTTTTCAATTCTGAAGTGTCAGCACAAGAAAATAATAAAATAAAAAGACCTGTTGGAATATTTTAAGAGAAATAACTGTATACAAAAAGATATTTCACCAGGGAGGAGGAATTAATAGTGCATTCTCTTCACTGCCTTTATGAAAGCACATTTTTCACTTAGGACAGAAAATGAATTCTTCCAACGCCTCCTCAGATATGTGAATCCAATAAGGCAAATATGCAAGAAACTAAAATTTTATCCACGGGCCACAGCACAAGTATGGCAATATTAATGCTTTGTTCAGATGACCCTGGGTGAAAGGTAACTACAAACAGTGCATCAAAAAAAAAAACGACATCAGTGCAGCCAGCTGAGGCTACGTAAGGCCACAAACAACACTCCTGTAAATGAGCAGAAAACTCAGCACCATATTCACAGAGAATGGATTCATCATTCCACATGGTAGCAAGAACTACATGCAAAAAGTCCATAATCAGTTAACATACACACTTGCATTTTTGGGACTACAGCACCATGACAACTGCTTGTAGTTTCTGAATCCATGACTCCATGACATACTGTGACTTTCACCATGTAGTCTGGCATAATGCTTTAAAAAGAGAAAAATGTGTACTGGAAAGGACATACTAATATCAATATTATGTACAATTAAAGCAACCTGCTGGCAAGTGCAGTCATTCTAAAGTGAGGTCTCCAGGGCCAAACATAACAGTGCTGTGAAATACAGAATAAGGAAAGGAAAAATCTAAGAAATTCTATGAACAAATAACTGCCAAGTATACTGGACTATGGAAAACAAAGATTTCTCTTGTGATTTTAAAAATACTGAATATTTTTAATTTTATGAGATATGAAGCTCTTAAGCAGCATTAGGTTCTAGAGAAACCAAATTAATACTATTGCTTTAACTGTATTGGGTCTTTTGCAAAAGGCAGAATTGGGTGCTGGCATTTTTTTTGTAATCACTGACTATTCAACAAAATCATCCAAAGGTTATCCCATAGTACATCAAAGGACTTGATCAAAAGCACAAGTTTAAATGACCATAGTCTTTACTGAGATTTGAAGCCCAGATAAACAGCATGCATGTAAAAAATAAAAAAAAAAAGAGGAGGGGAAAAAATAATTTTTTTCATTGTTATTGAGACCTATATAGTGTGCATTTATCCAACACACAATACCATGGGACTGAGGAAAGGCTCAGACAGCTCTGACTTTCACCGGTTGTCTTTACAAAACAGTGCCAGTTGACAACAGCCTCACATCTCCTTTCACTTTGCATCTTACAGAATAGAAAAATCAACATGAATGCACAGGATATCCCACTTCAAGTGGGCTAAACATATATGTCTCACCAAACTCAAAGTTTTGCCCTGTAGCTAAGCAACTTCTATTGGCACATGAAAAAAATTTTCCTCACAGTGCATTCTACACCTGGATTTTGAACCTCATTTTCAACTAAGAAACAAATTGGGAAACAGAACTTTATTGAAATGATAAATCTAACAGAAAAATTAAATTACTATAACTTCATTAATTCAGAAGTAAATTATATTCAGAAGGCAGATTTAAATAATAAGTTATATGGTTAATTTTTTTTTTCCAACTGAAACGTTTTACTCTATATGCTAAAAGAAGAAAAAATGGTGTTCAAGGAGTATCACTGCTTCTATGTTGACACCTAAGATAGCATCACTGTTGATCGCAGCTTGCAAAGTACTGCAAAAATTATGATTATCACCAACTTTACCACTAACTCTGCAGTCTTTAACAGATTGTTCTTGGCATTGTTCTGAATAATTATTAGAATCATCCAAGCACAAAGATACATACTATGTAGCCAAATTTGGTATCATCATAAGTTTTACGCTGTGGTAACTTTTGTCACATTGTCATACAGGATCTGCCTGTTCTACTGTATGCATCCAAAATTTGAGAGTACTCTGGGACAGTCCTCTTAAAGATGAGAATATTATAAGTTAACGGATCCTTGATACTAGGTAATCCATCTTTTAACTTTGATCAGGAGTAAGAGAAATAAACACACATAACGTTCAGTTTAGTGGGTCTGGAAGACAGGGGAGTCACACAGGAGCAAATCAATGTTAGAAATTGGCTCAATATTACTTATCATCAAAGAACAAAATCCAATCTGATGCAACATGAAAAGAAAATAGATTTCTCACCTGGCTCCAGCAATAAGCTCTTTTTGTCCTGGGTCAAACGTTAACTGTGAGAAGTCCACAGCATCTTCTGCTCTGAACACATGTAACCAAGGGGCAATTTCTAAAAGCAATCAAGAAATACAACTGTTACTGTAAATGTCATAGTTGTAGTACATCAGGTAGCCAACATTACATTTGCAGATACTGTAGGGCTGAAAGTTTTTTCAGTATGGTCCTCTAAGGAAACATTGGAGACTTTTACTACCATGCTACATAATTTACACTACAGGCCTGTAAAATATATAGAGCAGTTACCCAATACACACTTCAATGAAGTATTCAAATTTTGGTCTGATTTATAAGCCAGATGTGGTTTTCCTCCTGAAGTAAAGCAGAAAAGACCACAGTACAACTGCAACTCACTGGTATATACTCAAATGAAGTGCAATTAATTTTCCATGCATCAGAAACAGCTGAGGACTAGGGGGTTTGTTTTGGTTTTTTTTCCACTTTGTTCTTGAAATAAGGACCGATCAAGTGGAAAACAATGAGAAAAACAAGCAGATTTGACTTTTTATCATTTTCACAATAAAAAGGTTGAGACATGAGGGATGAAAGAGGAAAAAACTTGACATTTACATGAACTTTTGGGGTTTTTAACCTGCCTTTCTCAGACTAATTTAATGATACGTAAAACAGGGCAGACAAGTAGGTGAACTCTGAAAATCAGCAAGGAGCATTACTTGTGTTCAGAATAAGAATCTATTCCTACTTTCAAGGTTAAACACACATAAATAACTGCACACCAAATCTTTCAAAAAAATGGAGTATTAGCCATTTTTGCATTCATATCACTAGCTTGATGAACACAGCATGACTTTTTTTTCTTTTTACACACACAGAATACATATAATTGCTATAATGACATGAATGATTCTTTAAAAAAATGTGCAAAGTAAAAAAAGGATTTTTACAAAACATAGGTCTGGAACATATGTGGAAGGTGAAGAGGGCTATGTATATATGGCACAACAAGCTGTGGAACTGTCTATTTGAAGACCATAGATGTGAAACAGTCAATAAATAGACCAAGAGGTAAGCACATGGATGTGACCATTTAGAATACAGAGTCAACACCAACCTCCTTTAGAATGCTGTGGCAGTGTAATTTTTTTATACTGGTATCACCAGCTGCAGTTCAGGTTGCCAAAACCCATTCTAAGCTCCTTTCTTTGCCCATGAGCATATTTTTCCTTTTGCAAATGTCTGAGTTGAAATAATCCATGTCTGGTGCCTGTTTCAGGATGATTTGTTCCTAAGTTAAATATTAAAGTTTTAGAACAAGTAGGTCATCCATTCCTAAGTAGAGGGCCCATGAGAAAAATGTTATTCTTTGTCAAAATGTGTTCAGCCATTGCAGACAACCATAAAGCATACTGTACAGAAGCTGTAGCATCATATGCTTTGGAAAAACAGATGGAACCGTGCAGGAGAATCACTTGGGTGTCACAAAACTAACTTCTGCATTTTTAATGACATCTGGGCAATTTTAGGCCCACAACACCAGTCTGTACATGTTCTGCAAAACTTGTAGAGAAATTCACTGATCGTCCCATCTGCACCGGATAGGTTCTCAAGTTGGGTTCTGAACACTCGGTGGGAGAAGGGATGGGGCCAGATATTAGATAACTATGATTACAGCTGTCATCAGCTACTGCTACAGATGCTGTGCATAGAACCTAGCAAGATTCCATAGGAGGAAAAAATATATACACGCACATTTATATATGGTGTTGCCTTATATCTATATTTCTATTTATATTTTTATATATAAGGCTACACAGACAAGGCCAAAAGAGGCATTTCTTAACTTTTTTTGTACTTCATTTTGCAACCTTAACTTTTTGGACACACATTTTTTATGAAACAATCAATTGCATAGTTCTAAAAGTTGAGAAATTAGGTAGGACATAAAGATGAGGAAACCCAGATATAAATCTCACTTACTGGAGAAAAAGACACACACAAAAAAAAAAAAAAAAAGAAAAGAAAAAGAAAGGTAAATAAAATTATGTTTATCATTTATCAGTTAATGCATCTAAAAGCTCCATAAATTCTGTCAGACATTTCCCACATGGACACAGAACATGCACGTGGTCTTCACAGAAGAAATACACACATACACAAACACACACAGACTGAATCGGAAATAGATCTCGGTTCTGGGAGATGTAGAGAGGCTACATTTTCTTGTATGAAGCACTGTCACTGAGATGAAAATGAGTGTAAAACCATTTTATAAAGTAGCAGAAAGTCAGTCAAAATCATAATACTGATGAATAACCAGTGAAAAAATCAGGCTTTGAAGACAGAATAGAGTACCTAGGCTGGGAATAAACCCAAACCTGTTGGCAGAGGTGCAAGACAAGCTAGAAGTACAGCCTAGGACATGGCTTTAGTCCCTTTAGTCCCTTGGCTGCTGTGTTCCCCCTTCCATGTTGTTGCACACGCCTCTCAGGTATGATCTTGCAGAATCACACACAAGTCTACTGCCAAAGCACAACTTGGGCTACCAACATACTAACATTCAAATTTGTATTGCTGTGTACAAGTACACAGAGCTGAAAATGCCACTGGCTCAGCAGCAGATCTGCACACAGGGAAAGTCAGACCCATGGAAACAACAGTCTGTGAAAGAATACAAGAAAAGCAGTTGAGAAAAGGATGAATTCTGGTCCATATTGGTACAACAGATGAGACCCTTGGTTTCCTGTAAAACAAAGAAAGCAGTAGCCCCCATATCATGGGGAGGCCAGGGATATTTCAATACACAGAGATATTCTGGTGACAGAAGACTAAAAGAAAAACTGAGATTTAAGGACACATTTCTCTTCCAATTATCTTGCTGTCTTTGGAAGGCACAATAAAGCTTCAAGGTACAGCAAGCAGGGGATTGAGACCATTTCCAGGTTTGCAGCAAGGGGGCAGGGGCCAAGCAGGGTAAGGCAAGTTCAGGCTAGAGAACAAGAAAAGAATGAGGACTTGCTAAGACATCACTCTGAAATCTGATTCCCCTCTGTCCCTCCAAAATATAAATTATTTTATCCTGTCTTTGTTGCATTCAGCAGTGTTCTTGCTTGAGGGACTAAGGTCAGGAAGAGCAAATGGCAGCTAGAGATGGTTGGTTTTTTTTAAGTAAACACTCTGAAATTGTATCTCTCCCATGTGTGTCACTGTCACACAGGAGTAAGCCTTTATGGGTGATGCTTTGTAAGGGAACTTTGTGATGCTTCTGTAAGGGAAAACAAAAAAATAAACAAAAACAACAAACAAACAAAAATCGACCAAAAACCCAAAAAAGACAATCAAAGAAAATGCATGTAACCTGTAAAAGTATAAACTTATTGGTGAATTGGTGAAACTGCTTAAAATTACATTACAGAAAATTTAGGTAAATAAATCAACAGAATAATTATTCTAAACTGCAAAATATAGCTTAGCTCTAACCCAAACCAGAACACAAGACCTTTCAGTTCTGATACAGGTTATCTCCTTGAAGTTAAAAATGTATAACAAGCTACTAAAGGTCTATAGATTATTTTATTTGAATTAAACTTCATGTAACATAATAAGCAATAATAATTTGTCTTTAGTAAAGCTTTTCACGTAGATGAACCATGACAAGCTTTACAAAATAAAACAGCTATAGATTTTGTGTACTACAACAGTATCATAAATAAATGTGTAAGTTAATTAAGCTGGCCTGCTGACACATCACGTAGTTGTACTGTCTGCTGATCAGAGGTGACAAACAGCAACATCCCTCCCCTTTCCAGCTCTAACCCTCCCCTTCCCGATATTCCCCTCCCTTTCCTCCACCCTCAGTTCATGTGCAGTTCAGTAAAATACTTTGCCCTTTAGGGACTTCTCTTTTCTTACTGCCAATACTGAAAACACTCAGACACACCTTCAACCTGGATTTACACACACATCCCTTTAAAACTAAGTATGCACAGTTACAGTTCTGCAGACATTGTTTTCAGACTTAAAGCTCTCCGTGGAAAGTTGCATCATGGTATACATACAGTCATGACAACAGCTGGTCTCCAATACATGCTGGGTCCTTTCATTACATTCACCACATACTTACCCTTAGCAAAAAAAAAAATAATTTTTTTTTAATTGCTATTACAGGACTGAAATCTGTAGGCCTTGTAACTTGAAAACATTCATGGAAAAGAAAGGACATTTTCCCATGGCACTAAACAATGCACATTGAAATAGCTGGATTCTGAGAAAGCTATAGCTCTCTTTAACATGCTGTGAATCACATACTGTGGGTTTCCCCAGGTGATTCAATTTTTTTTTTAATTGCTTAGATTTAATAGTTAAAAAAAAAAATTGCCATGGCTCATAAACTTACGGCAAAGCAAATGTACCAAAGTCCCCTCAGCTGCTAGAAAAGGTCAAGGGAGTCTCCTAAAGAGCTTTAAAGACATGGGAGGTTAATGAAAGCCAGGCAGGAAGATATTAGATACTCATACAAAAAAAAAAAAGAAAGTCCACAAATCTGTCTTGGTTTTATTTTAAATTTAGTATTTAGCCAAGAGGCCAGAACTTGTTTGGTTTATATTGTCCAAAGTTAAACATGTTCACAGTACCACCTTCTTAAAGAAGAAGGTTTCAAGAGTTTCTTGAAGAAACTCTGTTATCAAAATAATAATAGCAATAATAAATAATCCCACTACAGTTGAAAACTACCAGCTTTGCAATATTAACAGAAGTCTCTGGGTGGCATTGCTACAACAAATTCACTAATCTTACAGTAAGAAAATTAAAATACACTACTGCATGCTAAAGTTTTTATAATTAAAAGTACCTAATCTAAGGATGATATAATAATCCCCATCTTCCTGAAGCTATATAATGATTTTAGCTTGAGATCTTTTCCTGTGATACTCAACTTACATTACTATCCTCTTCAAAGGCCATGAGACAAGTCAGAAGTCCCCGCAGTGATATGCCATGTTGACTCTATTACATCACCGCCACTGCCCTCGTGCCAGCCTCATTAACCCCAGGGGAATCTATTAAGCGAGGTATCACGGCTGGCAAGGGGCCATTCACCTGTTCACGCATTCAGCGCATCCTGTTTCGGGAGTTCTTTGCATCATTCTCTCCTTGAAGATGCAGTTAGGTGCACTTGTAAATACTCTGCCATGATGCTTCAGGATTCTATTGTCCCCAACCATTTTAAAACTAGGACTGAGAAAACCAAGATTTTCTTCAATAATTTCTGTGCATCGCTGGTATCAATTCAGTGTAATTCTTGAGTCCTCATTTTAAAATTCCCATTATAATATAAATATCTTCATGAATAAGGAATTCACTCAGAACAACTTCAGGAAAAGCAGCATTGCTCTGTGTTGTAAAAAAAGAGATGAAAACCAGCATGCCAGAGATTGCTGCATCTTCTATGATTCACTTTTGCATAAATTTTTTTCCTTAAATTTACAATCACAAGTCTTATCTAGTTCTTTCAGTGTATTCTTTCCTTACAGAAATGTATTAAACACACCCTTCCTGGTAAGTCAACGCAGTTGAATGGAAAAAAAAAAGGCACCACAGCTCAAGCAAAGAAAGAAAATTAAGTGCAAATACTACCCCACAGTTTCCAACAACAGGAAAAAAAAAAAAAGAAAAAAAGAAAAAAAAAATTTCATCATGACAATTCAGACACAGAATGGATGTACTATGCCTGAAACCAATCACAATTCACCCTTGCTTATCTGAAAGGGGATGAGGCTTAGTTTGTCAACAGCTTAATTTGTTTTTCTAGAAGTCATTCATGTGTTGCTCAGGATTTGTGCACAATGACTCCATGTTTTAAATCATTTTTTGAGCAATAAGGTTTTGAAAAAAAATCACAAGTAAATAACGAGAAGAAAGCAGTTATATTTACAAACATGTGTGTCTAATCTAGGGTATCATATACAGTTTGGGGTTTTTTCCTCAGGTGAGCTTCTAAAAACTCAGCTGCAAACAGACTTCTAGTTCAGGCATCAAAGCTTGTCCAGTTTTTATTACAGTGGAGAGAAACCCATGCTACACCTGAACAAACTACCTCCTGCACTCCTCAGGCTGCAATGCTGTGAAACGCCACCACAACTATGGTGGTTCTATTTCTGGTAAGTAGCGTTTAAATCCATACAGATACAAGTTATTCTTTACATATTTGTACTTAATGTACGTTACTGTACATTACTTAATGACTGTAAGTCATTCTTAACATATTTATACTTACTTTGGACCAAATTATTCCACTCTGCTAGCCTAGCACTGCTGCAAAACAGGCCAGAATGGCCCTTTCCCAACGGGTATATTCCTGTTGGATGCATTAACCATGAAATCATTAAAAGTGCTGTTTCTTTTGGGAAAGACAAGCAAAGACAAGACAAGCATATCATAAACCAAAAAAACTCATTTAACAAATACAGTAAGCATAGCAAATATCTTTCCACTTCTCTTGCAGGACAAACTCATTCTAGGAGGTAGAAATAAACCAGCAAAAACAATATGCTAATTATACTCATCTCAAAAGCTGAGCACAAACATCTGCTGTGATACTTGCTATTTCTCCATAAGGCCCATGGTAGAATCTGGACACTTTGAAGACAGCAGCTCAGAGCAAAGCAGAGAAAGCCTGCTTATTACAGGCTGCTTTTCCAAAACCCATCATTTCAGACGTGCTTTCTGTACGTAATGGTATGTTGGCAGATCTGCTTCCAGGACCATATACCTCCTTAGCCTTATAATCCTGACCGCTTAGACAGATTGTCTTGCAGAATTGTATCACTAAGTTGACCATGTCCTGCCCATGCTGCAGAGCTCACTTCCACAGGAGGTTTGGGGAGAGGCCCACAGGGAGATGCCATAGTATGCCTTTTGCCTAGGCTGGGCACACAGATTCCCTGTAGGATGCAAAGCCAGGAGCACTCAAAGTTACAGCCTCCGGTCAACACTCTGAGCAATCATTAACTAACTCTTTCTGCATGGCTTCTAATGCTGCCCCTTCTTCAGCATGCATTTCAGGGGCAAATAAAACTATTATTAATGCTTCTTCCAATAGTAGAGCTTAAAGGTAGAAGAGCACTGCATTTTAGTCCCAGAGTTATGGTTATGTATGAGGAGCAAGAAAACACCCAAATAAGCTGACCCTAAGATGCCAAGCATTTATATACTCCACCAGGATGACTTATAGGACAGGAAGTCACACTTCTGTAATTTTTATTATACCAGAAAGACAAACTACTGTATTAAGAACCTTAGTCAAATGGACAAACAAGAAAAAAGCAACTCCCTAACAGCTAAGCCTCACAGAAAGAGACAAATCTGTTCTAACAAAAATGAAAAGCCAAGTCAATCCTAGCCCCATGTCCCAATGAAATTCCTGGTCCACCTGTTACTGAGATTACAGCATAGCTGGCATGTCCCATTCTTTCAGATATATGGTACAAACATCCAGATGTCAAGGCTAAGTAGTGTTGTGGATGTAACAGATCTACTGGTCTTTGATACCAGAAGACTCTAACAATCAAAATAGAGTATACGAGAAGCAGACTGGACGCAACATATGCAAAAAAACCAAGTTTAACAACAAAAAGATGGCATCAGTTGACACCATTTCATGCTTCACTATAAAATGAAAGGATTAGGATAGATAGGTTTGGTATAATATTCAGTAATGCATTTTAATGAAAAAGACATTGCATGTAACCCTTACAAACCATATTTATACTAGGGCTGTATACACCACTGATTTTAGTAATCGAAAGTTAAGATTATGTGGGCATCATAACTGGGAAATTAAATAATACATATTTATAGTAGCTAATGTCTAATCTTTAATAAAGTTGAAAATTAAAAATAATTCTTATAAAAAATTAAGATTTTTTTTTTTAAAATCTAGATAATACATTGACAAATATAGGTATTTGGGTAATTAGTAATAACTGTATGGTTTCTAAAATAGGGATCCAGGAAGATATAAGAAAATAAAACACCATTTCTTCTTGCCAAGTTAAAAAATAAAAGCAATTGTTTTAGCAGGGTTAGCTAGTGAAATCCAATCTTCTATAAAAGAAATGATGGAGTTACAACTTTATCCAACATGATTAAATCAGCAACCACAAACTAAAAGATTCCTCTTTTAAGTCTTACCACACTACATTTGGTTCCCCTTTGGAAACATGAAAAGGTGTCAGATCTCCATCTGCAGTTCAGAGCTCATTTTTGCTTATGGGGGAGGGGGAAACAACAAAACAGACAAAAACCAACCTCAAAACTAAGCTCCCTTTCAAGATCCAGTACTCCAGAGGTCTCTTTAGACCACAAACAAGGCAGCTGCCTTCCTTCTACTATCCAACACAGTACAGTCCTGAAGCTTTTCTTTCCTTACAACGAGAACTGCAGAGGCCAAGAAATGAATACGTAGCTCTAGCCTTATCTAGAAGCTCTGCCAGCTCTTCAAGCTCCTCTCCACTTTAAATCATCTGCAATAAAACAAATCCCGAGACCATAAACCTCTTGACATTTTCCAGAAAGCTCGCCACCTGTTTATTGGGCCTTTGTTTTTTAAACAACTATTACAGCTTCAGAACAATTTTGGAAGAAATGAGGCAAGTCTGTAAGTAATTTATTTATTATTAATGGGAAAAACAGAAAATAAAGCATACTTAAAGTATATGTTTCTTTTCTTTAAAAGGGTGAACTTGAAGTTCTTTCTTAAGCCTACTGTAAACTTACTTTCTTCTACCCAAGTCCTCACATCTTTCACTGGTTCCATCATTAGGCCTCTCCAGGCAGGGCAAGCGCAGTCACAGCAACTTCCCTGCCCTGCTCTCACCTCCAGAGTCTCAAGGTTTAAAATCCAGCCTGCATTTCTGTTTTCTTTGTCCTGCCAGAGTAGAAGTACACTTTTCTGCATTCTTCTGTGTGTGCATATGTCTATTACTGGGATAATTAAAGGGAATTTGGGTTCTGACTGTCTGTGCCCTCAGGGAAGAGACAGTAACATCTGCTGCAATGACTACTTATTTCTTATTTTTCTGAACACGGGTTTTGAATTGTTTATGCTTCGTTGTTCAAACACAGATGTTGCATACAAATACAAGAAAGTGTAAGGGAAAAAAAGATTGAACCCCCACCTAGATGAAAGTGGTTTCAGTGCTACAAGCAGAGTTTTTATATACTCAGAATCACTTGTGCGTTCTACAGAAATTATGCAATAACAAGGTATAAGCCATGATATACAATTACAGCTCCTTTGAGTTTTCTTTCTCTCATACACAGAAACAGCATGAAACTAGAGCCCCAGACCATTCCAGAGAAAATACAATAAAATCCACTTTGCAAAGTTACACTGGCCAGCTGGAAGAGATCTCATTAACCATACCCTTCCCACTTCTAAGGAAACAAACCCTTGACTCAAACATGGAGTACCTGATGTTGTAATATTCAGTCATTTGAGGATAGCATTGTATTTAAAAATAATAACTAAGTATGATTAACAACAATTTAAGTTGCCAAGAACCATGCTTAAAAATGTTCAGTTGCCTGATCTTCTGCACCATGTTTCGAACAATAAATGTAAAGTGAATGTCGAGTAAGCCCAGAGTTCAAACAATATTTCCAAATCCTGGTCTGCTTTAAAGCAAAAGGCCAACCAATCTTTACTAATTGTTCAAATTAGGAACCATGAAAGAAACAAATAAAAATTAAGAACAAAGAAGGAAAGAGCCAAAAATGAAGCACCTGAGTTTTGGGAGCTCAGTTCTAGGGTTTCCCTCCTGATGTATTTAAATGCAATAGAGATTCATGTTTGTCTACTTGCAGACTGCATTCAATTGTCATTCTTACTCCGTTTTGTCATCACATACAACTGTTCTCATTACTTTGTAATGGAATATACATAAGTATCAATGACATCACCTTGCATAAACTAAAACCCGCTGCTGTAAAAACAGTAGGGATTGCAATCTGCCCTCTCGCTGTTTTGATTCTCCTATGTCTCGGCTACAAGGCTGTCCTCGTAGAAATCATTAAGCTTTGTTTTCTTGAAGCTATCAGAAGCAGATTTAGCAACCTGTCTCTTCTTGAATCATGTATACACCTGGCTGTACAACAGATAAGAGCTCAGAGGCAGTGGATGCTTAGCGGAGAAAACAAACATAACAAAGAATTTCCAGAGGGGGCACCTGGAGAGTGACAAGATAGATTTCAGGTGTCATACTTGCAAGGGAACTCAAGAAGTCACCTCCATTACATTTCATAGTTAGGATGAGACTTCTGTATCAGTGAATAGGTTAACATGCATTAGAAGAAGGAGCTTAGAGAAGAATCAAAAAAAAATCTGAGGGATCACTGGACTCTACTAAAACAAATTTGCTCTAGCAGGCTACATATGATGGAATGGTTTACAGGTTGAATTACTTCAACTCAAGATTCTTATATATAAACACACATACATATTCAAGCAAAGGAAGAGGCATAAAGATAAAACACATACAAACTACACAATTAAAAAAAAACCTACAACCAAACCCAATAGTTGTAAAAGTAGAGGTGACCAGAAGTCTGACATCAGATTAGAAGCAGATTAAAGCAGAGATGAGATGATGTTCAGGTAAGGAGACAGAAGAAGGTATACAACATAAAAACACAGGCAGTATAGTGCTAATGAAAGTGCAGAAGCAAAGATGCAGAGAGTTTTAAAAAAAATTTCAGGGAATGTTCTTTACCAAGAGCACCATAGTGAGAAAAGAGTAAGGCTAAATTCACAGGCTTTAAGAGACAGGGAAGCCTGGGGGACAACCTATGTACAACAAGACTATGTTATATAAGACTTAGATAGAGTACATTGAGGAAAAGACCAGAAAATGAAGGGAACACACCAAGGAGAAGACAAAGTAGGAGAGAAAACCTCAGGGAAACACAAGGATTATCATCCTGCACCAGACTTACATTCCTTCTGTTTTAATATCCTGTTTGTGTCACTGCCAGTTCAAGACAGCCCAGAAAAAAAGGTATAAGCAGCCTACCGTAGACAGCAGTGGTATTATCAATTAAATCTTAATATTATGTCTCAATTCAATCTCTAAAAATGAGGAATGGTTTAAACCCAAAACATGTAATTTAAGAGCAGAAAAAGGGGATGACAGGCTACAGAAAGATAATTAATGCAAGAGTTCTAAAATTAAATTAAAAAAAAATTATAAGAAGGGTGTGAGAATTCTGATAAGAAAGAAAAAGGCACCAGCACATGAAGGAGGATAAACTTGAGTGTGGGGACTTATTCAGTGGGATAGGCAGAGATGAACACACTGCTATAATAAAGACTTCTTCTCAGCTGTGAAAACTATGCCGTGAAGTTCAGTTGTGTTTTGACATGTGGAAATACTACTTGCTGCATCTGCTCTTCCCAATACTGGTGAAAGATTTATTTTGCCCTGGGGAGGTTCTGCCAGTCAAAAAACAGTAACCACACCTCAACCAGCACAGAGCTCACACAGCTCTTCCCAGGAAACACAGCTCCCCCTCCCAGTGACGTAGAGGGACGGCCTGTCCAACTGCATAACACACTTGACATCCTTAGTTGCGCCCTCTCTTCAGAAGGGCTTAACCTTTCACTTTTTAACACTTACATGCTGGCTTTGGCAACCAGCCACAGAATTCATTTTGAAGGAAATTGTGTTGTATGGTTAGGAGAAACCAATATTTTGCTTCAACATGACGTTCTGTAAAGAAAAGTTCTGCTAATTTTTTATATGTGTTTTGTGGGGAACAGAAGCATAAAGCCTATAGACAGAATAATGCCATGTTATTTTTATGAGAAATATCTGTGTTTCAATAGCAAGACCTTGTTTCTAGAACTGACTGCCTTGCAACAACACATACTGGTTGGCATATGAATGTCCTAAACTTCTTCGTTTACATTGTTTTAGCATAATGCAATTTCTTGATCCTATCAGTTCTGTCCAAGGCTATAGCTCTTAAAATATTTTCAGGTCTGAAGATATTTCATGCAAAAAAATACAAAGTCCAACAAAACAAATCATATTGTAACACAAAAGACATACAGGGTAAAGCCTGACACTAATCTTGGTAAGAGCTTGGAGCCAGCACAAGGAACAACCCCAGCCCCACAAACATCAGAATAGAACTTCTCTTTGTAGAAAATACTTTTTTTTTTCTAAAGGGCACTGTCAAATTCCAGGTATTTGTCATTATTAACAAGTACTTTATTCAATTTACTGTAGACCTAGTTTTAAAATGGTAAGCTCCTAATTCTCAAAAATGGTAAAGAGGAATTGCATTTCTTTGTCCAGAAAAAATTCAGAATGCTCAGTCCAGGTTTTATTCTAAGTGGAAAGTGGAAAGAGACTCATGACCAGTCAAAGTGTGATCTCACCTGAATGTGACAAATTACCATGTAACAAGGAAGCATCTACCATGTTCAGCCACGCAAACAAAATCAGGTGCTATTGAGTGTCCTTAGTCTTGTCAATAGCAAACAAGTGGAGCAGCAGAAAGGGGGCAGGAAAGAAAGCACATGAAAAAGATCACTTTGAAGAATCACCAACTGCACTTCTCCATTGTATGTACAGAGGCTGTGACCCCTGTGCAGCCACCAGCTCCATGAAGAGCTGGGCACAAATGGACAACACCAAGGCAAGCTAAAAAGGGATGACTCTCGGTTCCTTAGCCATGCAATACTAACTAGCCATAAACATACTCTTCCTCTTCAGTCAATACCCGTTAGCTTTGGGCATGTTGCAATGCAGTCCCTGAACAGGGAGAAGCACCAAATTGTCATGAACCAGTGTGGAGACTACACATCTAGAACTTAAAACTTCAGCAAAACCAGATTTACAGTGTGCCAGATGGCTTAGAAGCAATGGATACATTTTTCATTAATGCCTTTTCCCAGGGGTAGATCAGTAAAATACAGTGACAACTGTCAATAGAAGGGTCAGAGTATACCTTAAACATTTTATGAAAAAAATACAACTAGACAGTTTCCACAGACAGTTCCACTGTCTAGTGGAAAAATAATAAAATAGAAAAAATCAATGTAATATTTTTTTCTTCTCTTTTATTTTAAACACACCAAAACTTCTAGAACATGACAGCCCTTCAGCTGCTTAGAAGCTCTATTTCTTGATTGGCGATCTGTTTATTTAACATATTACAGTTTGGATGGTTTACAACCTTTCATTAAAAATGACTATCTCCACTAAAACTACATTTCTTTTGAAGACAAAAAAAAAAAAAAAAATCCCAATTTTAATTCTATATGCCTGCTGTGTACAGCTAGTGGAATGTGACAGGAGACTCTCACTCATTCTGCTGCTTCATTAATAACCAGGAAATTGCACATGCTCCAAACTTCCACATTAGGGCAACAGGGAAACAATCAGCCATGGAAAGACTATGGAAAGGCTCATAGGACATGTCTGTGCAGCTCACGAGCCATCGCAGCCACTGCTGATTTTCAATTACCAGATACTTATTAAAATTATTAACATTCTATGATGGTCTAGCACTTGTCTGGGATGCTGTAAGATCCCAGACTGTAAATTGATGCTTGCTTTAAAACATGATCACTTCTGCCAAAAAAAAAAAAAAAAATCACACAAAAAGTTAGCCAGCAGGCAAGTCCTTTGCTTAGAGAATTCAGTTCCTGCCATACCCTGTTTTTTATGGGAACACATACCAAAGACACTGGGTGATTCAGGGAAACAGTAAGGGGACAATATGCTTCAATCTTAAAAGCCATCATTTTAAAAATTAACTGTAAGCAGTTGAAAGTCACCATTCTCCAGCCAGCACATAGCCTCCTACACACAACTAAAGGCAAATCTGATTAAATTTAAAAAATATAGAACTTGTGGAAGAATTCTTTTCCTCCATAAAACTAGCTGGTTCTTGGCTTGGTAGTGCAACTAATCTCGTAGACCTACTGTCTAGACAAATCCAAGTTGCAATACCTGGTAATCAACTGATGAATCATCTTTATTTAAAGAAAAACCCAAAAGAGGATAGGGCATGGAAAGCAATACACCTCAATCCCACTGTGGAGGCTGGCAGGAGATCTTTAAAGTCTGTTTTTGAAAACCATTGGAAAGAGAAGAACAAAACAATTAAAACTGGGCAGCTTAGTAGACTACTATTAGTTTAAACAGTAGCTTGCAATGAGATTAGGGGAAAGAGAAGAGTACAAATGAAAACAAGTTCATACACCACGTATCTTTCTTCATTCAGCCCGCACGTTATTTCCTCTTGGCACATGTTAAGTCCATGTACTCCATATACAAACCACATGATAAAATGAGCAGAGAAATGTGCTGGGTCTATATTACTTAGACAAACATCAAGCGAGGGAATTCTGTGGTGGTTAGGCAATAAGGTTAAGAAAACATATTTCTTAGGATTTCCGAACCAAGAAATAAAAAAATAGCTATGCTATTTTTCTTTTCTGGTTAACCTCAAGTAAAAATGAAGGGTCTATGTTCATTTCTTCTATAGATTGAGACATGTTATTTTTGAGCATGTTTATTCAACAGATTATAACTTCTTTACAGCACAGCATGTATTTAAAATTTCACTAAATACAGCTTCTAAAATTATGTCCACTGATGCTTTTCTGTTGAGACAGCACAACCTTAAATTCCAATTACTTTATGGGAGCATAAAAGAATGAGATTTGTCTCAAAGCAGATGATCTCAGCGGGACCCTTAACATCAGTTAAGTCAAGCTCACAACTGCACTTTATTTCTGATAGAAAAGCCTAAGAAATTTGACTACGCATGTAAACTGCAGGACAGTCAATACTTAAAACTTCACACCCGAAATTGGAGTTAGGTCCATTTTTTTCCCAGTTTACTCTCACACACCACTAAGCAGTTGGGATGGCCACCTCAGTTCTACTTCGTGGGTAGGGTCTGCCTATAGCATGAGTCTTCAGCTGATTGTGTGAGTTTTGACAGCTCTGACAGTTTCAAAGTTCAGCAAATGTGCAGGGGAGAATTCAGGTGCCACTGTAACTACTTTTACACTTTTATTTAAAAAAAAAAAAAAAAAAGTAATAAAACATTAGCTCCATCTACCACAGAGATTCTGTAGAGCAGGTGGCTAAGTGCTTTGAAACTTATGGAAATATTTAGACAAATGTTATGCTACTCAACTGATTTGCTTTGGTTTTTGCATAAGAAAAGTTCAACTTTTATAACAGCCATTGTTTCTCATAGGCATCTTATTTTAATAGAATTTAATAAAAGTGAAAATTGTAAGCCTCTATCTTTATTGACCAGTTTATTTCAGCCTTTTTCATTTCTTATTTCAAGAATAAACATACTTACACATTGGAAACATATGTAAAGACTAATAATCTCACACTATGAGTCTCTGTGTGTCTATTATGTTACCTGTACCTTGTTTTCTATAAGTTCTATAAGTTGCTCACAATTTATAACCTCTTGACTCTAACACCTCTATAGGACTTATGCTACCATAGCTGATGAATTCCCAGTACATGCATGCAACATATGCAGACAGATTTATTTTTTTTTAATTAAAAAAATTTCAACAGACAGTACACCTTTGCACATCTGGAGGCAGATTCCTACTTGGAGAGAAAAAAACTTAAAAGAGGGACTATGAATCATCACAGTCAGTTCCACCATATAAAACTCTGAACTGCATGCTACCAGGCTGGTCCTGTCAAGCCATCCCATACTTAGAGGTCTGCTTTTATATAAATCTGATCTCTGCAATAGCTCCTACCAACTTTAAGTAATGAGAAAATGAGATTTCCAGCTTCCAAGACAGAAAGTGCCTTATTCTAGTCTACATAAAACCAATGACAATAGATTATACAGTAGACCTTTTTATTTATTATAGTTTATTTATTACAATTATTTATTATAGTTTCTGGGAGAGAGAAAAGGTGTGTTGTGCATTCCTAACATTATTTAGGATACATGAATTACAATGTATTTATTACTACTATGTATGAGAGACATGAAAGAGATTTTTAGGTCATGCCAAAAGCCCCTTGAAAGTACATGCGCTTTCCTTGCTTATCTAACTTCTCTTTCCTCCTCCACCGGCAAACAAAGCATTAGAGTAGAGGTTCTCAACTGGTGGGAGATATTCTTGCCATTTGTTACCAGGAGATATATCACAGTCTTTCAGCTAAAACTATTTAGCTGGGAAAACCAGTGACAGAAATAGTATATGCCTCTATAAAAGGTAGCTTGACAGGATCATCAGCTAAGTGTGCAGTTTTTGATGGGCAGAGGGAAAGAAAGTTGTTTCAGCAGATACATTCCCTATTTCACCAGGAGAACTCCCAAGGACTACTTTTTCTTTTTATTAGTTTTTTGCAGCTGTTCATCCATACGCTACACCAGACATTCACTCCATTAGTTTTATTTAATAGTTTATTCTCCATCTACCATGACTCTCAAAGGAAGACAAATCAAATAAGTACATCACTATTTTGGCATACCAGAAACTACAAAAAAAGGCTTTAGTCAGTTATAAATAAAACAAAAGAGTTGATATCTCTGTAAAGTTAGTACTGAGTTTACAAGCTTTAAAGTACCTACTGCTCAATACCACTCAACCTTGGTTGATGTTCAGCATCCCACACAGCATTTAGCTCTGGTGGATCTAATATTATTACACGATGCCTTTACAGAATAGAGTATTAGTGCAGCATTCAAATTAAAGGTTTCATAGCTGTTAAGAATTGATTTCAGGACTGCATTTGTTTAGGAGCACTAATAATGTCAAAAAAATACAGAGGGCATTTTCCTATAGGCATTCATGAAGTCAATAAATGCTGCAGGAAGAATACAGAAATTGTGAAGAGGGAAGGTTAAATCCTGCCAACTCCTACTGCAGGACTCATTCACAGAATAGCTCTTCTCACAAACATTTTTTTTTTCTTTAATACTTTTATATACCAAGTATCATTCTTAACATATCAGTTCAAAGACAAACCTCCCAGTTATCTTTTCCTTTGGTCTCCTATCTTGTTTTCCCTTAATGAGCAGTCCTGCAACTACAAGTCAATTGCTGTGTGCCCACACCAGTTATGTCACCTAGCTATCAAATATTTTATACTGCATTGCAAATATGTTTCTCCAAACACTTTCTAAGATTTACTGATGATTCCCAACAGATTTGCAAGTTGCAAGTATGAACTACAGCTTTCAGAATATTTTTAAGTGAAGGAAAACTTTTTCAAGATATATCAGTTCATAAAAGCTAAGGTATGTCATGGATACATACTGCTTAATGATATAGTCACCACAAAGGTCAAGAGGGACTCTGGCATTGAAAATCTTATTAAATCTCATATTAAAAATCTGAAAATAGATGTTTTTATATAATTGTATTTCCCATGTATATTTACAGCAAAAAGCAATTGGTTTTGTTCAGTAAACTGTTTACTGTGACATTACCTCTGGCTACATCAAAAGATGCAACTGAAACCCAATGACAGAGGAGGTATCTGTCCCCAAAAGGCCTTAATGTTGGGTGAATTAGATTCAAAAACCAATACATTTTTAATCGACTTTTAGCTTATGGCTCTTGTAAGGAGTCTCAATTATTTGCTTTTATAGTTGCATATACCAAAAAAAAAAAAAAAAAAAGGAGGGCCATGCAATTATCCCTTAGTTTGTGAAATCAGTTAAATACCACAATAATTTTAACTGCCCTACTGCTTTAATTTACTACATTGCGTATGCATGTAGTAAATTAAAAATAATAAAAATAACATTTTAAACTAAATTATACAGACAACATGAATGCTAAGAAAACCAGATATTTTATGAGAATAAATCATTCTCGTTAGTCCATCAGTAAATGAGAGACAAAGGTTCCTCCTTCACAACAGACCCATGGTTTGCAGTTCCCAGGTACACATTGTAACTACTTCAGTTGACTCTCCTTGATATTGGAGAAAGGGACAGCTGGTACCATTACTCTTATTAAACCATTAAAATGCCAGAACAGAAATACTTTCTGTAAAAAACCCAACATTATTTTCTCTAACATTATGAAAAGAATGGGAAAAAAAATCTTTTTTCAATTAAAATTCAATAAATCCTAATTCATTGTAACAAAAAAATTGCACATGTGCTTTCTTAGAAGAACAGGAATAATGCAATATGTAATATAATACAACTTAATCCCTACATCCTCATAGCTGCAAACTATTTGGAACTCATTCTAAGTTGCAACACTAATGGAAAAATCTCAATTCAAGTAAATTAAAAAAAAAAAAAATCAGATAAGTTATTAAATGCCTTAGGTTTTTACAGACAATATCCTCCAAGCATTCTTCAATTTGTTCCAACTGTTCCTCAGCTGTCCATCCGAACATTCAAGATGACAACCACATGTATGAAGAGAATGACTTGTTGAAGCAAGGAGCTCACAGTGGAGCTCCAGTGCAAAAACAGTGCGGTATATATGAGGTGTGAGGAGGGACAAAGTGACAATAGAGGAATTTAGAAACACCACAGGGACACATAAAGATTGTGTCAGGTTAAACAAAGTTCAATGGCAGTTAAGACTTGTATGGAACATCAAGGGCAACAAGAGCAGCTTCTACTCACTACGATAGTAGTGAAAGGTTGAACAAAGAAAATACAAGCCTGTTGCTGAATTGGGCAGGTGATCTAGATACAAGTGGCACTGAGGGACTCAATACCTCCTTTGTTTCCGTCTTCACCAAAAAGGTCTCAAAGGCACCTGGTGTTTAGTAAAGGGGTTTAAGAACTATCAGTAGTAGATGCAGTCTGAGTCAGAGAAGACTTTCAACATCTCAACCTATACAAAAATGGATAAGACAAGCTACATCCATGGACACAGAGATAACCAGCAACTCTTCATCTCTGAGATGTCACAGGGATGAAGGAAGGTCCTCAGTAACTGCAGGAAAAGAAATATGGGAACTACAGGCCAGTTGATTCCATTTAAGTTCTTGGGAATGTGACGGAGTTAATCCTCTTGGAATGCACTTTCCTAGACATACAGAGGAGATGGTGACTGAGAATAGTCAACATAGATTTGCCAAGAAATAAATCACACCTGACCAACCCAATTGCTTTTTATAATAAAATGATTAGGTTTTAATGATGAGGGGAGAACATGAGGTGTCATTTATCTCAAGGCTTTCAACACTGTCTTACTGCAAGTTACGATGTTGTCTGTCTCTTCAGATGGATAAAGAGCTGGTTGGATGATGAAGCCCAGAGAGTGAATGTTTAATAGACCTGACTCCACCATGAGGTTGGTAACAAGTGGAGTATCACAGGGGCTGGTCCTAGAACCTGTCCTGTTTAACACCTTAATCCACAACCAAGGGGAGGCAACAGAGTACAGTCTGTAAAGTTTGCAGAGAACCAAATTTGGAGAAACAGTTGATAAGCTTGAGGGCACAGCTGTTGTCCAGAGGGACATAGATGGGCTGCAGGAATTGGCCAAAAGCAACCTCATGAAATTAAGTGAAGACATGGAGAGTCCTGTAACTGTGTAGTGGTTTGGGCTGGGATGGCCAATGACAAGACAACAGATGTTCTCCCCCACCTCTTGCTCCAAGGAGAGAAAGAAAGACAAAGAGATTTATGAATTGAAAAAAAACCCTAAACTATTTTTATGAAATAATTATAATAAAATTATTAAAAGGCAAAAATTAAATACATTAAATATATAAAAATATGTCACTGGCAGGAACTGGGAAGGTTCCAGATTGGTCTCAGTGACGAATAGGAACTGGATACCAGAAAAGGATCCAGTTGGGGATGGGAATCAAAGGTAGACAAACTAACAGGGTCCTCCTCAGGCATCAGTCATTGAAGAACACAAGCCACTGAAGCGAAGCCAACCTGCCCCTCACATCCCTCAGCTTTTATACTGAGCATGGCAGATGGATGGAATACCTTATTGGTCCATTTGGATCACATGACCTGTCCACACCTCCACACAGGTGCAACCCCTCCATGGGGTAAACAACCAACTCAGATGACCCTGGTTGACACAGCAAGTAAGAGCAAGAGCCTCTCTCACTAAACAGAAAGGTGGCTCTGCCCCATCACAAAACAAGGCAACCTGGAAAGGAACAATCCCATGCAACAGTACAGGCTGGTTTTAATAAAAGATGAAAATGAGTCACCAACCTTTACATGACACATTCAGCACCAAATTGTGAACAAATTTTGCAAGCCTAGTTGTATTTAACTTGTATGGAATACAGTTCAGGTTACTATATAACAGCACTGAACGCACTTTTTGTTTTCATACCATTATACATTAAAACCAGAAGTTTTCCATGAATTACATAATTCTTAGCCTACTTCTGGAAAAGTTTTTTGTCTAAACCCTTACCTTTGTATGCAATAACTGGGTGCTCAGCTCTATGGCAGTGGGTATCTTCTGTTGTTGTTGGCTCCAGTATTCCTAATACCCCAAGTCCTGCCAACATCAGTGAGAGGAGGCAGCTTCCTTTCATGGTGGTCATGCTGTCCTCCCCAGCAGTCTCTTCTTTTAACTGGCTATTCTTCTTGCATTCATGTGGGAAAAGCACCTGGAGAAGTCAAATAAATTTATTCAAGCAAACCGTAGAAAAAATTAGACAATTCTTGATGCTTAAAACATTGCTTTCTGTTGGTGTTGTATTTGACTCCTCAAAAGTATGCTATTAGCTGCTCCTCTAATTACTTCATAAACATCATCAATTACTCAATTTAGGAATATTTATTTCTTTTATCATCCATCAGGATTCAAAAACTGTTATTGATTCCCCACCTTTTCTACTTTAAAGTTTCATTTTATAATGGGGGGGGGAGGGAATAATGTTCTGCAACAGTTTTTATTTTATTTTTTTTCAGATACAGCAAATGTATCTAAATCTATGTTCCATGTTCACCTGGATCCACAGCCCCTCACTCTGCCTTCCTCACAAAGGAGGAAGTGGCTTGATTCCTTTCTAAATATAAGGTAGGAGAGAATTGCTCCTTCACCTTACTGACTGTTGTGACAAAACAACAGCCTGAGTGCATGTAATTTTTGCTTATCCATAGAATATGTATAGCATAGCACAGAAAGCGGTAGGACAAGGTTTATCTCAATGCTCTGACAATGTACTTTTTCTTCACAGGAGGGTCAATGTATCTGACCCTACCCATTTGCCAAGACTGAGGACAAGGATGCATATTGCTGTTTCTAATGCTGAAGACCCCTTTTCTACTGTAATTTCTGCTGTAATGGTTTTCATTCGGTACCTGAATAAAGTTGAAGTGTCATCTCCCTAATTTTTTAAAACATCCAATAACTGGACACTTACTTCATAAGTAATAGAATATTCATGGTGTCAATATCCCTTTTCCTCCAACCCAATTCCTTTAGCTTTATCATAAAAAACATTCCAATCTATAACAACCTAATGCTGTGACCCAAAAAACTTTTGCCACTTAAACAGCTTTAGTCCCACAGCCTTGCTTGCTGATAGCACACAGCTATGAGACATCACTCCCTTTCAGGGAGGGACGACGGGAGATTTAAGACAACTCCATAATGCCAGAAATGTCATTCTGCTAATCAATGGAGCAATTCAGGAAAAAATAATCAGCAATATTGACTTCTCATACATTTGATCTCACTGAACTGCAGTGTGCTGTTTAATAAGGTGGAAACTTTCTATTTGTGAATAATAAACACCCTAAACACATGAAGCAAAGGGCTATTAAGTAAAAGATACTCCACAGTAAAACCAGTGTGTTTTAAAAGCTACACTCTGAAAGCAAAATGGGCAGTAAACACTGCCCCCAAGCATTACTGTAGCACCAGTGATCATAAGACGAACTGTTCTTCTCTTGACACTTTATTTTGCTGCCTTTAGAAGCATTCTAGCTAAGACCTGGACACATCTAATCCTCATTAATTTAAAGTAAAATAAATAGATCAAAGACATAACACACTTGAGCAGTACATAAATTTAATAGTCAATTTTAGTTTCTCTGACAAATTCTCTTATGTTTCAGAAAAAAAACAGTGGGGGAAGTTTCTAGGCAGCTAAATTAATCTTCCTACATTTCTAGGTAGTCTATTTTATGATGTCATGTTCCAATATGAATCTGTCCCTATAAATTGGTTGTGGCTCAGAGAAGGCAGTATCCCCTCAAAAAAGTCCTATACTCATGGATAGAGGGGCATAAAGCGCCTGTTCCAATGTTTTGATAGTTCATTTTCTGCAAGGATGACATTTCAAGCATTATGTACTATTCTTATCCAAATTCAAACAGTTTATGTGGGTTATATCATAGCTAATGTATATTAGTAGTTTACAAGTACATTACTAACAGCTAGTTCTAATTCAAGTTTCTGTAAGATTATGCATGTATATTTAGGAAGCAAAATGAAGGACAGATTAGGGATTAGGGAGTTATTACACACTCCCTAAAACCAGTTTTCTTGCACACAGTAGAGCAACAGGTATTCAAACCTGGCTTTTACTTCTTTTAATTTTAATTTCTTTTCATCTGTAAATTCTCAGCAATATCCATAAATGTGGAAATATAATAGATAGAAATTAAACAAGAATTAAATGAAACATTTGTACTGGAAGCTCAACATTCTCTGGCTGTAAATGAAGCTCCATGGTTTTTATGTAACCAGGCTCCTATATCCCAGGTAAATTTCAAAAATCAGTTCTACCCAGGACCCAACAAAAAGAGAATCCTGTATCTCCAGAAAGAAAGAATAGGACCAGCGCTCTTCATCCAGATACTAAATCTGCACATATTTATGGATGCCGTGGTTTCCATTACAAAAAGGATACTGACTGTCATAGGACTAATCCTGGTATTAATAAGGACTAAGATGTAATTGTTGATAGGTCTGATGTCTTGTATCTTGAAGGTATCAAGAGGATTTCTCCCCACCTATACCTTGTGCGCAAAACTCAGTAACAGAAGCAAAGACTCCTTCAGAATCTTTCCTCAGAACCTTTCCTCAGCCTCTAAATCCAAACAATCATTCAGAATGACAGGCTACCTGCGTGCCACAAGTGGTTTCTGACATAGTTGTTTACATGTACAGTCATGCTGTACAGTGGGAGAATTTTGGGGCCAAAGAAATTTTCCTACCTACCTGAATTCCTTCTCTTGCTACATGCATCTCACATAAAAACGGAGGCAGGACACACTCCTTTCTCTCAATGAGAATATCCAAAGACAAGGTTAGACCTTGAAGGAGAGATGTGAATGCACTTCCGATAATATGTCTCAGAGAAAAACAGTAACAGTTTAAATTTTTCTCTATCTCAACTTCTACCTGTTTAAATGTATTGTGCTATTTTATTAATTTAAGTGTAGTAATTATTTCAGATGCGTTAATTCAAATGTATTAAATACATTGTGGGTAACTGCAAGTAGAAGCTTACTTGCAACTACTCAGTCTTCAGAGATCCTAACCAGACAAAAGAACAGTGAATTGAGGTAGCAGCTAGAAACTTAATCAGAAGTTCTTGCATGACAAAAGGACAAGTTTAAAGTCAGATGAGCAATTGGGAGGAACAGGAACTCACTATCCACTTCATTACACTATGGCATGCACAGAAGGAGAAAGAAGACTGCACCTAATACAGTTAGAATTTTAAAAAATATATTAAAACACAAACAAACAAACAAAAAAATGCAAACCACAAAAAAAACCCAAACCACACAACCAAAAAAACCAACTACCAGCCCCCAAGAACCAAAATCCATATATCCCCAACCCCCCCAAAAAACCCAAAACTCCAAAAAACAGAAGACACACCTTCAGTATGAACCCACAGCATGAATGAATGAACAGACACCTTAGAATAGAGTTCAAAGCCATATCCTTTTCCACAGAATATGCCGGGTTTGGTTTGCTCCCTCCTGTATATCCTTGAGAAAGGACCATCACACAAGTTCCATCTCTGCCTGAGATACCGGCTGTAAGAGGGAGCCTGTGGAGGCAGCACCTGTACTCCATACCCACACAAATCTGAAACACTGCAACTGAGAGAAGTTTTCAAGCAGGTGAAAGAAATTAGCTCCTGAAACGGGTCCTTCTCCTTACTCAAAGTGCAACTGTTGTGCCAAGATTGATAGTTAGCCTGGAGCGTAAAACAAAAAAAAAGCCAAGAGAACCCTAAAAATGAAAATATTCTTGACTTCTGTAGAATCCCCATATGCAAGTCTCTCTCAACAATGAAATATAACGGTCAAGTTAAAACTCTTCAAAACATAACCATAATGGTGACACTGACCATCTTTTTAACTGTCGTTATACATTTGGGAACCAGCACATTGACCTGTATTATTTGCACAGCTTTTCTAGAATCATAGAATTGCCTAGGTTGGAAGGGACCTTTCAGATAATCTAGTCCAACCATCAACCTAACACTGACAAAATCCATCACTAAACCATATCTCCAAGCACTATATTTACCTATCTTTTAAATAGGGATAGTGACTCAACCACTTCCCTGGGCAGCCTGTTCCAATGCTTAATAATCCTCTCAGTGTACAATTTTTCCTAATACTTTTTAGCAAATGCAGTATTTAGCTTCTTCATCAAAAGTATTTTAAGAGGGGAGGAAAAATAAAAGGTAATTCAAGATTTTCTCTTTTAGATGAGCCAATAAAACATACCTACAACTAAAGAGAAAAATTGTGAACAGCTAAGCATGCAAGGCATGTAGCTGCTACTGCTAGGCCCAAGCAGATTCATTTAGAGACCATTCCCTCCAGGCACTGATGTCATATATTTAAAATTAAATAATCAGTATGTCAATATTTCCAGATCAGTTAAAATACACTGTGTTGGAAGCACAATTTACCTCTGAATTATAAACTATGTTTTCTTTTGTTGGATTAAAATCAGCTGCTGTATAAACAAAACGAGAATTTCTATTCTAACTGCAGCTGTCCAGCAGCAAAGACGCTTTCAAATAAATATCTTTGCTGATTCTGTAAGTGTCAGTTTAAACTGCAATTTCAGTGAACGACAAAGTGAACTTCTGTCAATATGACTATACAAACAGCAGAGCTTGGCATAGTAAAAAGATGCCAGTTTCAGGAGTGGTTCGGGCACATGCATCCACAAGCAGATCTGGGGTTTCTTTACATGCAGACCACTATCTGCTCTCACAGACATTGCTTGTGTAATTTGTTGTGAGAGACTCATTCCACTTCCCCGGGGCGCTTTGCTTCACTTCTTGGTTTGCAAAACAGTAAAAGTTTGATAAAAATTTACTCAGGCTAACTAACTGCTCTGGATAACAAGCACCTCTGTGCTCAAGCATGAACCTGACAAAAAGTACTTGTCTAACGGAACACACTATGCATTATATGGGTTCATTAGAACAGAATTATGACTCCGAAGAAAGATGTTGTCCCATATTGCTAGTGTACTCACTTCAAAATAGTTCATAATAATTATTTCATCTTTGGTCACAACAATTTTATTAAAAATACCTAGTTTTGTTTACTGTACTGCTAATGGCACCTTTTTACAATTTATTAAAATAACAGAAAATTAGCTTGCTGCTTCAATTGATGAGCAGACAGAGAGAACTGCTGTTTCCTCTTTAGCAAAAAAAAAGCCCATGCTCTTGTGTATTCCTGGTAAACATATGGACAAAGCAGAAAAAAGGGTATTAGCAGTCATCTAGAGAAAGGAATATGTTAAAAAGGCCCTGTCATCACACGTACTAAAAAATCTAGCTATATTCTCTGGCAACATGCACACTCTCAATTGTAAGCCCTGTCAACACCACTGGACACCAGAAGAAAAAGGGGATGAAGGCTGGGAGGGCACCGAGAGGGCTGCATCAGTCTAGAATAACAGTGTTCCCTCTTTTCCGGTAAAAAATTTGAATGTTGTGTCTTGAAGACATTCACATTTCACATTTTTCACAAATGAACAGTGATTTATATTTTTTTAGACACTCTTCTCCTAGTAGCTTATAGTTACAAGGTGAATAAATATCAAAACTCATTTAAAACTTATTTCCAAGAAAAACAGCCAGTTGTTTTTACTATAGGGATTCATCTGTTCCCCCGTCAAATTCACAAATAAAAGCTATGCCTCTTTATAATATAATTACTTTGAAATACATCCCTTACTCAATACAGCTTTAGAAAAACAATTTGTATCTCAATCAGATACACAATTAGATTAGAGCAATAGCTCAAAGATCACCTCATTAAACATCAAGATGAGACTGGAGGCTATAGAGCTTCTTCAGTGAAAGATTCCAGCCGTACGCTACCGTGTCTCATCATTGGACCCAGCAAGGCAGAGTGTTTGCTATGCAGTAGAGTAACATATTCTAATTTGTATTCTCATAAAGTGAGAGTCAGCTTCAATTAAAAAACTGATTACCGAGTTCCTCCGACTTCTTTTTCTTTTCTTAATACTGCCATTCATTTCTGCAGTGGCATGAATTTTAAGATCTGCAAGAGGCAGTCACCCATCAGCTGTCATTGAATAACGCAGTCAAAAATCAATCCTTAGATTCATGGTGACATTCTGCCAAAAGTCTGCTAATATCCGTAGCTGGTGGTGACAACTCATAAAAGAAGAATCTGTCATCAAAGCTAGTTTTCCAGTACTGCTCAAAGAGCTGTGATACTTGTGATTTCCAAAATCTTGCGATTTACAAAAGCAGCACAGCTTCAAGAACAATGGCCTGAGTGAAGCAAGAAGTTTGTAGTAACATCTCAGATCTCATTTATCACATCATGGCCATGTCTGTCTAATCAGCGGGGCACAACACCAGTGGACCACTTGCTTCCCTGAGCAAGCACCAGCCAACCCAAGTAGGTCCACACAGAAGAGCACTGCAAGCAGCTTAGAGGTAAGAATAAAGGCAGTCAAATCAGCACAGCTTAGGCCCAAGTTCTAGCAAAATCTCAGCTTTTTTCAAATCCCTTTTTCTCTTAGCTATCCCTTAACTCCCTGGCCTTTTTGGTATCCTCTCAAGCCCCAGCTTCCTATCTCTAGTTTCCTTCCCCTCACAGCTAGTGTCTCCCTGTCCAGTCATCCAGAGCACCTCCCCTCATGCATTGCTTGGGAAATCCACTGACCTGTGATTCTCAGTCAGGACATTAGAAGTCAGTCTAAGGTGGTGGTGGAAGGAAGGATTCTCCTCCTCAGTCAGACTATAAAGCCGGCACATTTTGTCTTTTACAAGATAACTTTTTATGGAAAATCAAGATGGTAATCATAATTAATAATAGAAGAAGAGAATATTGGAAGGAAAATCAGAGGAAGTTTAACAGACAAAGGAAAACCATGAAGTGAGAGAAAATGAGCCAGGAGAGAGAAGAAATGTTAGGTAGTGCAGGAAAAGGAAATGGAGAAGGAAGAGCTACAGCAATTCAGGGACCTATGCACACATCCTTTCTCTCTATACCACACTTGCCTGTTACTGGCAAACCAAACACATTCTCTTAGGGCCCGAAAGATGGTCAACACCACCAACATGGCATCACACACCACATACCATGGCAGAACATACACAAGTTGTTCTGTAATAAAAATTTCAGGTATTGTGAGCAATAGCAGTTGAGTAGAGAGTCCTTACCACAGGATCCTGTTGATTTTAAAAAATGACGTAGCTTCAAAATGGGATTGGGAAGATCCTCAGAAAAAGAAACCACCAATTGCTGTGAAATACTTAGAAGCTCACATTTTGCACTGAGAAATTTAGGAGCTCAATGAGCCTGATACTGCAAGAATATTCAGGAAAAGTCCCACTAGCTCCTTGCTGCATCTTACCCTCTTCCTTGATACATGTGCTGTTTGCTCCTAACAGAGACCAGTTGCTGGGCTGGATGCACCTCTGACCAAGCACAGTCGTTTGTTCCCATGTTCACCAGAGACCTGAGCTCTGCACCCACAACATTGCAACATAGGTTGCATTTTATTAACTTGTATTGCCATACAGTACATAGAAGTTTGTATTTATGTGTTATTCATAAAGCCTAGTGAAAAGTAAACATACATATTTGACTGTAGGACTAAGAAAATCCATTGCACAGCTTTTTATGAAGCAAGTACTACAGAGAAATGGCATCCAGAACAGTCAGTTCACAGGATTTTATCTTTAATGTTCCTTCAAACGTCCAGTAGGAACACCTACGTTTCGGAAAGATATCTGTCTCCTTGTTACATCTGAGTCAGCAAAGACCTCAATTTCAACAGAACCATGTAGTCATTAGCTGGACTCCCTTACAAACTGTCACAAAACATGGCTTAAACTACATTTCAGAGTTTCTTTTAATGTATCCAGCAATGCTGTTAGTGGCTCTTGCAAATATGCTTTCCAAATATCCCTGGCATGCTCCTGAGAGATATTATATATAAAGAGGTGAACGACAATTTTTAAAGCATATGTACTTTCAGAGACCTAGTAATGATGCCCCTGAATGAACATACTACAGATCCTACACCTTAATAAATGAAAATTATTTGTGAAAAATCTTATTTACCTATTAAATCTGAATATAATAATAGTATGCTAGTCCACCTCACTGAACAGGGACTAAGAAAAACAATGACCAGACAATTAAAGTATTTTTAACATTTACTTTTATCATATTTGTTATTAAACACAATCTCAGTTTATTACATTGTTTATTCCTTTGTTTTAAGCTACATAATAATGTTGATTTAACATAACTAAATACTTTAAATACTTTAACAAAAACTAAATTTTTCAGAAGGGAAAAAATGTTTTTCTAGATGAGAACTACTGCAATGATGACATTTCTTGAACAGCCTTCAAACTCTATTCTTTCCTAGCTTTACAGTTAACCTACTTTTTGTAATATTCTGCTAAAAAACCACCTGTGTTCCCTGTATTATAAGGGGTTCTCGGAAAAAGTGAATTTTGAGATTTCACCACTGGGAATTAGGAATCTATGTGGAACAAGACTCACAATTACACATAAACTGTAACTATTAATTTGCATTAGCAAAGTTTTGAAACTTCACTGTCTATAAGACAAAAAGTACTCTTAAATTACAAAAGCTCATGCTTTGAAAGCTAGCCACCTGTCTTGCCTTCTACCATCATGTCTACTTAAATTCAGGTATGATGCAGGATTGGAGAAGGAGGAGATGCTCTAGTTTAGGATGCTTTGTTATCTTTTTCTTTCCCTTTTACATTATTATAAATTGTATTGTACTACAAACTATAAATAAAAATAAATAAATAAAAAGCAGGTTTAAAAACATGACTTGAATGAATAAAAGGCAGTAGTTCAGGACTGGGAGGACATCCATGCAACAGAGCAGCAGAAGACAATGCACTAAGATAACTATAGGAAAAATGGAGCTGGGAAGAGAGAAGTTCTATCAGCTGAGGTGAGAATGAAGAAGATGAAGGTTAGAGTTGGATGAAAAATTTGTGAACGTTCTTGAAGATGTATAAAATGTAGCTTTGAGTGAAGATGAGATTAATGGAAGCAAGTGAAAAAGAGGTCATAGGAAAGTTTCGTTGCTGCATTCTATATATATTGGGAAGAGGTAACACAGAGATTGGAGTAGTACATGTTGAATAATTAAGAGACAATATCATCACAGTCAACACGGTTTCACTAACAGCAAATCATGCTTGAAAAATTTGGTGGCCTTCTACAATGGTGTTAGTGTTGGTGGATAATGGAAGAGCAACTGACATCATCTACCTGGACTTCTGCAAGGCATTTGACACTGTCCCGCATGACATCCTTGCGGGATGAGAGAGACGGGTTTGACAGATGGACCACTTGGTGAATAATGAATTGACTGATTGGTCACACTCAAAGGGTCACGGTCAAGGGATTGATGTACAAGTGGAAACCAGTGATAAATGGCGTTCTTCAGGCGCCAGTACTGGGCCTGGTACTGTTCAACATCTTTGTTGGTGACATGGACAATAGGATTGAGTACACCCTCAGCTAGTTTGCCAGTGACACCAAGCTGTCTGGTGCAGTCAACACACTGGAGGGAAGGGATGCCATCTAGAGGGATCTTTACGGGCTTGAGAGACGGGCCTGTGTGAACCTCATGAAAATCAACAAAGCCAAGTGCAAGGTCCTGCACCTGAATCAGGGCAATCACAAGCACAATTATGGACTGGGTGGAGAATGGATTGAGAGCAGCCCTGAGGAGAAGGACTTGGGTGGAAGAGAAGCTCAACATGAGCTGGCAATGTATCCAACTGTTCTTTTGATGCAGCTCAGGATAGAGCGGGCAGCAGGTTGAGAGAGGAGATTGTCCCCTTCTGCTCTGCAATCTTGAGACCCCAACCTGGAGTACTGCATCCAGTTCTGCAGCCTCCAACATGGGAAGGACATGGACCTGTTGGAACAAGTCCAGTGAAGGGCCACGAAGAGGATCAGAAGGATGGACCACCTTTCCTGGGAAGACAGGCCAAGAGAGTTGCGATTGTTCAGCCTGGAGCACAGAAGGCTCCAGGGAGCCCTTATAGAAGCTTTCCAGTACCTGAAGGGGGCCTATAGGAGAGATGGGGAGGAACTCTTTATCAAGGAGTATAGTCATAGGATGAGGGGTAACAGTTTTAAACTGAAAGAGTTTACATATTTTGGTTTGATATCAGGAAGAAATTATGTGCTGTGAGGGTGGTGAGACATTGGAACAGGTTTCCCAGAGAAGTTGTGGATGCCCTATCCCTGGAACTCTTCAACACCAGGTTGAATGGGGCTTTGAGCAACCTGATCTAGTGGGAAGTGTCCTCACCCAAAGCAGGGGGATTGAAACTGGATGATCTTTAAGGTTCCTTCCAACTCTAACAATTCTATGATTGTGTGATCAGAGATTATCACTATAGCCATCTGGAGGTACTTTTTTATGTTTGTAAATTCTAAATGAAACTATGCCAAAAAATTGTACATGGATGTAAAAGAAACCAGAAGGAAGACAGTAATACAGAAACTTCAAATAGCTAGGTTTCTTAAAAAAATTATACTCAACCAAAAACAGTTCTCTACCATTTTACATGTCACTGTACTTGATAGTACGTGAGATTTAGCTTTCATAAGGACTTTATATAATACGTTTTAAAATGTGAATCACCAATCTAAAGGACAAAATTGTACTACTGAAACAAAACTATTAGTGGATATTCTGCACATTAATACTAGGCAAACTTCCAAAATAAAGATTATATTTAAGTAGTTACTACTTAAAAGAACTGCTGGATGAGATCCAAAATGTCATTAAATGACTACTGTGACAGCCTGCTTCATCTAAATAATACAGGCAAATTTATCCTTGTATGCATTCAGTCCTGCAGCTCTTTGGTATAGTTTTAAAGGGCAATGGTTATTAAACACATTTCAGCATCACAGGCACAGCTTTGACAACCAAAATACAGTGGAGGGGAATACACTTTTGTATGTCAAGTTCACTCACCCCTGTGCCTGCATTTGCAAATGCATTTCAGACTCCCACGTCCTCTCAACTCCCAGCCAATTACCAGCTTTTGATCTGTTTCTTCCCATCAATAACCAGCATAGTCTCTCCTTACAGCAACAGCTTAAGTGACAGCAAGGTTTAGCAGACTGATATGATGGAAAGGAAGAGGTAATGCAGCTCAGAGCTCCTATTCCACATGGCCACTATGGAACACCTCTTCTCTCTGCCTATTTATTTATATGTAGCTTTTCTTAAAAGGTAAGCGCTCAAAACGTCCACTCATGGAACCAAGCTTATGGATTCCTCCTTCGGTTCTTGGATAAGCGTTAGAGAGTATCCTACAGAGAACACTTAGATGCACTGAACCATCCTATGTCTCTGCACTGATTATACAAAATGCCTAGTATAAGTAGGCTACTATCTCACTTTCCTTGCTCTTTAATGTTACCACTGCAAAGATGACGATTTTGATTTTTTTATACATGAACAGAAGTTTTCCCACATATTTACAAAGATTTAATACACAAATAAAAGGACTATTTAATGTTCCTTCTAACCCGATGATTAAGCCCCTGTAATTATAGGCAATAGTGCTCAAAGGGGACCCACCAATGGACATGACACTCTCTTCCGCTAGATTTTGCCTTTAGATCTCTGATTCAATTGAGAACTGCAACAGAAAAATCACACAATTTCTTTCTGTGCCACATTCAGTTGCATTAATATCCAGATAATTTCGAGAAGTCATACAAACATACCTCTTTTCAATTAGGAACATTAACTTTGTGACTAACCATGGTGTCTTTTGAGGATGAAAATCATGGCTTTGGTTATATCTTTCTGGAAGCTCATCTATCTTCGATAGTTTTCCACTAAATCCTGAATCCAGATTCAGATATTTTACACCTTTTGTGAAAGATCAAGTTAATAAATCCTTTCCTAAAACAACCATGTAAAACTAAAAATAATGGAAGGCACAAAGTTTTATAAAGACTATTCTATACCTAAAATATCCAATCTATGAAAGTCTTCAAAAACAAAACAAATACAATGCTTATTCTTAAAACCCTACGTATTCACATACAAAAGCGCCTGAACTTCCTGTCAGTACAAACTTGTTTACTTTTTGCTAGATCCTAGGATATGGCATGACAGGAAAAAAAAAGGAAAAAAAATCCTTCTAAAGAGAATAAATCATAGTTGTATTTTCTTCCTCCAACATCACTGTTAAAAATTTAAGTTCTATTTTTAAGTTTGTTTAAAAGTAGTAAAACTTGACACAATAAAAATCATATACTATCTGATGGAATGCACCCAATGAAGCTGTCAAACAACAAATAAGATGTCAAATAACCTAAGGTTAAATGAGAAATGGCTCTTGACATATTTGTTTCAATACTCCAAAGCCTCCTGTGGGTTTCCTTCAGAGCATGCAGTGTGCTGCTCTGTGTGTATCTATGTCTCAAAAAATAAAGGAAATACATTCTTTTTTTGCCAAGTCTGAAATACCCTCTTAAAAAGTTACATTAACTTACTTACATTTCCATATTTTATCTGATTGTTAATGATGCTGCTCTTTTTAATGATTTCCACTTAAGAGCTTTAAGGAAAAAATCTATTTCATAAGGTTATTTCACAAACTAACAATGTTGTGAAAATCCAATTTGGTTGGTGACATCTTTCCCAATGGCTTCTCAGTGGCTGACAGCTTCTATCAGTCAAAGACTAAAATTACATGAAGTGTCACTGATGTCTCCATCATATCCAAAATCACTTTAGACTTCTGTAGCTTTGTAGCTGTCATTTTTCATTTATCCTTTTGGAATCTTACAAGTATATAGTATATGCACAGATCACATACATTGAACCATATCTTAGACTCCTCCCTTCTGAGGAATCTAAGATTAACAAATCAAATGTGTCAAAGTCACCTTGAGCTCATAAATATAAACATGGAGGATGACTACATCTTCCCTTAGATTTTTCTAAAAATAAAGGCACTGTTTCAGCTTTCTTAGGCTATTTTCCTTGCATCCAAATTTTCTACTATCCCTGCAGTGTTTAAAGGGAAACTTCCTGACCATACCTACATTTTATGCCACCCAGTACACTCACTGGGGTCATAGCATTAGCCTATGGAAATAGCCTCCCCACTGTGCAAGCTCTGCAGCACACTATCAGGCAAGGCTGGGTGACATGCAGTCAGAACATCCTTAGGTAGTGTGACCCGATTCCACCAATATCTATAACCAAAAGCCATATAGTATGGTCTGCGCCCATTTTTGCACTGCTTTCTGTATATCTTCATACCTTCACGTATTGCATTCCTAAAACATCCAAATGCACACATGGCACAGGCAGGGATTACTTTCTTGGGATGAATAAATAACTGCAACACCAACACGCTGACACATCACAGCTGAATGTCATACACTTTGCTGAAAGGACCACATGCCCACTTAGACAACAGCTTATAGAAATAAGCAATGCTATTCCCCCAGGTAGACAAGTATCGCCTCCACTTCACTCTGCTGGACTGCCCCTTCCTCTTCATGTTGCAACACCCTAGTTCACACGTTCACTCACGATTGGCAATTTTTTCTCTCTCAAGTCATGCCCTTGAGAGTGACAAAAAGCATGCCCAAAACAGTGCCAAAAGGAACCCAGTCACCAGATGTGTTTTTAAGCTGACCATAGCTGCTGCACATAGGAAGGGTAAAGCACAAGAGAAGCTGTCCTCTTTAGATCACACTGCATCTCCTGCCATACGCAGATCTTGCCCCTTCCACTCTCCCTTCACTGGAGCCCAGATTGCTTCCCCCCTTCCCTCAATACCCTGCAGAGCAGCAACACAATCTGCTTCTGCTGAGCTACAGAGAGCCATCTCAGTTCTGAGCTGGTGCTGGCTAACCCAGGCTGTGAACATGCACCAAGAACACAATTTGGTATAAGGTATCCTAAGATCCCACTCCCTCTGCAGCAGCAAGGAGGATGGCACATTTATGAGTCTACTCCCTCAGTTCACCCAGAACTGCAGACCTGCCAACCAATGCACTCATACAAGCCAGACCAAACCCTTTGCCCATTTGTTCAGGAATACAAAAATTTGGAATACTACCCCAGGTGCACTGATGTCTGAAGAGAAAGGTAGGTTAAAAGAGAGGGAAGAAGGGTCTCTGCATGACTCCCAGTAGCCCTGCCCTTCCCACCACTCCAGTAATGTTTCTAAAAGCAAAGAGGCCAGTTTAATTTTAAAAGACAGCAGATCCTGAAGTGCCCGATCATGGGATGCTTTAAAAGCATCTTCACGGGAGCAGTTAAGGCTTGCACTGAGACTTTTTACAGCTTCTTATCTCTTTTTCACCAGAGATCCTTGGCAGATCATGACAGAGCACTCAGTGTTCATCATGTAGGTTATGTGGCAGAGTCATGGCATGTACCACATGTATGTAAATAAGAAAGTTAGGAAAGTTGTACCCAGTATGCTGTGAGTGGTTACAGATGTTCCATCTTGATGTGTTCCAAGACAGGTGAGCAGCTCTTCCACTGCATGAACGTTGCCTTCCACTATGCCCTAAGGAAGGGTGAAGCTCAGAGTAAGGGAATGCACAAAAGAAAATGCTAAAACACTACCTTTCCTTCCCTGTATTTGTTTTTACTTTTCTTCTCAGCCTTGCAGTGTTACTAAGTATGCAGTTATCGTCTACGTTGCTCTTCTGTAATCCCTTTGCAGTTAAATTGCTTCTCCTTTGCTTACAAATGCTGTGCTTTGATGTCATTTTCATATTACTACAGAAAGGCATTGTGTTAAATCTATTTCCAGAGCAAGAGTCCAATCATAAAGGAAAAGAATGGAAGGGAATGGAAAAACGAAGGAAAGGAATACCAAGGAAAATGACCATTAAAAAAAACCACAAACACAAACCCATGAAACCCTTAGCAATACAGACAGAAATGACACACAGAAAAAACACAAGTATAATAAAATGTCTTACAAATAAAAGTCCAACTAAAACCTACCCTTTGGCTGCAGGTGTCATGTTGAAAAATTATTAAGTCAGAGCAGAAAAGTGTCAGTTTACATAGCAGTGGTGTAACAAGATACAAACATCATCAGTATGAGAAGGGGCTGTGGACTGGAACTGTTGAAATTCAAAATTAGGAGCCTGAAAGTAAGACATTTAGGATGCAAGGCCTTGCTACTGGGAACCTTGTGTAATAATGAAATGCAGAATTTGACCTAGAAAGGAGCAAAAAGGAAAAAGAGAAAGAACACAAAAACACACGAAACAAACCAATAAATTGGTATGCATACATGTATGCATACAATGTATGCTAACATTGTATGCATCTGGCCAAATCAAAAATTGGCAATTTACGGCAGCATTAGGAACTGCGTAACTCAAGAAGACAGATTTAAAATGTGAATGACTCAACTTATCAGAGAATGCAAACAAACTTTCTAGCTCTACGTCAGCATGCTTCATCCCAGAGAGAAGAAGGGATTTGCACGCTACTAAAAAGCCTCAGAAGCATAGTTTAGATACAACAAGAGGTTCCCTCCAATTTTTCACACCTGGCCAGCTCTCTCCTCTGTTACATATCACTTCACCACGATGCCGATGGGACAGTCACAGAGTGAACTAGCAGAATATCTGTATTGCTAAAGCCACCATGATGCATTCCGGTTTTTAAATTGTTAACTTTTTGAATATAAAAGATCAAGTTTTATCATATAGTTATACTTCAATCACTACAGCCTTATCAATTTCTACAACTAATAATATAAATATAGACAAACAAATCTCTTTTATATAGAAACTCCAGTGCAGAGTTCATAGTTCTTTGTTTCTTAAAGCCACAAACCTGTATTTATACTGTAATAAATAAGTCATTTAGAAAGATATTGAAAACACAAATTGAAACATGACACCCTCACTGTGAAAAGTCTTTGCAAACCTTCAGTGCTCTGTAAATAATAAATAATTAAAGTCGAGGTCATATCAGTAGATTAATCCTGAGTAATACCAAGATATAGAGTTTGCTCCAGCTACACCACTGTGTTATCTAGTCCATGGATTGCAATTTTCAGGCCTGTCAATCTTGCATGTTTTCCAGCACTGGATTCCACCATATTTTATAAAGATGAAACCAAAAGCTGAGAGAAAAATAATTCAAAATACTTACAGTGGTGCTGGACAAAGCAGATTATACATACTATATTAATGCATACATTGCAAGTACAAAAATCTGTGTCATGTGGAAAAAAATAAACATAATACACCAGACCAGGATCAACAGAGACAACACAAAGGGTCTCAAAACAGTGCCCTTTTCTACAAATTCTTTTGACATTCTTAATGATCAAGACAAGAAAAAGCAACCCATGAGACTCCAGGCAATTGAGATATATCTGGAATGATAAAGGCAGTATCTGTAGTGCAAGAAGTGCGACCTGGGGGATCGCAGTTGTGCCGGTGGGGGGAAGCTGAACTTTATTCCTAACTTGATGTATAAACTCCCCCCTTTAAAAAAAAAAAAAAAAAAAAAAGAGGGAGAAAAATAAGGAGATTAAAATTATAAATCAAAGAACATTTAGTTTCACACCAGGTGTTAAAACCCTGCTTCAAGTTGCCATTAATCTCTGAGATTTAACAACAAGCTTTAATGAGGAGTCTCATTCTCTGTAGCAAGAAACAAAGGGTCTTTCCAGTAGACACAATGACCTCATCCATCCCTCTCTGACCCTCCTTCACCTAATACGCAGACTAAAGTACAGTATAATTCATCACTTCAGCACAAAGCTGTTTTCAGCTCAGTGGTCCAGTTTCTGAAAGAGAATGAAGCTCCTTCATTCCGCTCTGAAATTGCTATTGCTGCTTTGAAACAATCCAGGTTCCTTTTAACAATAACTACTAGTAACGAGCTTTCATTGCTATGCTTCATTTATTAAAATTCCCCAACCCTAGCACAAAGGGAAATCTCTCATCACTGTGCAACACACCCATAAGGAAGACACCAAAAGAGTTAAGGTGAGGAAGGACTCTCCTTCACAGATGTTCAAGCTCAAAGAATTAAATGGGTAGGGAAACGGCTGACCTAAGCAATACTTTTAATTGGTAATGACCTATATTATATTCCTCTTCCATTTTCCCTTGAACTGCTCTTATTCTGCAATTCCCCTCCATTTATCTGAAATCCCCTCTTTCTGCGAGAAAAATACTCTTTCCGTGGGACTCTGTACATCGCTATTTAAAATATTCATATCATCTTTGTCTTTGCAAGTTACTTGATGGCAATTTACTTGCCATGTTACTTAGAAATCCTCTGAGTCTCCATTTCAGCTGTTTTGCTTTCATTTTTGTTACTTTTTTAACAAAATTCATTTTTACCATGAGCAACTACCCTCTCTAATCTAATGAAAAAACACTGTTCTCTCCTCCCATGTTTTTTGACTTCAAGTCCCCTTGGAAAACTTTCTAGACAAAGTATGGATACTGCTACAGGAAATTTAAAGACTCTTTAATACTTGCATGGATCCATCCATCTCAGGCCAATAAAACACTGAAAACCAAAGACACTGTTTCTTTCATTCCTAATATCTGCATCTCTCTAAGCTCCTAAAATCCTATTAATTCTTAAGATCTTTCTTCCGTAGTTTCTCCTCCTTGCTTACCTCTTTCCATTTAATTCCTTTAGTTCCATTTTCCTGTTTTCCAATAATCTTTTCCCATGAACCTCTCTCTTCCATTAGCCTTATCTGTTTTGGCCATTTCAACTGCTATCATTATGCAACTCTGTCACTTCTTTTAGCCTTGCCCCCCACGCCGATCATGATAAAATAATTCAAATATTTTGCCTCCAAGCTAATTCACAAACACAAGTCTCTCAAGTTCAACACTCTTTTCTCATTTTCTTTGTACTCTCTCAAGGCTTTGCCATTTCACCCTGTTTATGTCTCCCCTCAAAGTCTCTACACCAAAATGGGTGTCACTAGGATGTACGTATTGAGAAAAGGCATTTTGGTAATTCTTCACTCCCTGACAGGCAGTACAGACCGTACAGGGAACAAAGTAAGAAAAAAAAAGAAAAAGTAGTAGTATTTAGGGCAAAGAACTGAATTCTCAGTGAAACAGCCTGAATATATTAAGAGATTTAATTGTAATTTATCAAGTGCCAAAATAAGCTGAAAAGCATTTATCTTAAAATGAGGGGAAAGGCTCTGAGCTCAGTGCAACACCCCAAATTACATAACAGCTTAATATTTTTAAAAGTAGTTCTATCAACAGAGTTATCTTATGGGACTTCACCCCGCAAACTTAATATTTATAAAACAGTGTGTAAGAACCCCCACAGTGGGCCAGGCTGTAGGTTTAGCCCAAATGGAATGACCAAAGCTCAAACTAAATATCCAGCCTAACCCCTACCTTTTCTCCAGGAGCAGCCAAGAGCAGATGTCTAAGGAAACTGTGAAAACCAGAGCAAGTCATATAGAAATATTCTCTTCCACTCCCACCAAGACACTTACCACATAGTTTTCCACAATTTGCAGCTCAGTAACTTACTTACCTAGCGGTAATACTTCTGTTTGTCACCTGTTTTTTTTGACCTTTTTTTTTTTGCACACCTCCATTTCCAATATTGTTCAGCAGTTCTTTATACTCATACAGCACACACAGCATCCCATGGCAAGGAATTTCAGAACTGACTTGCACACTATGCAAAGAAAAAATTTTCCTAGCTTTAAAAATGCTCCCTGCCTGTTTCACCTGATATCTCTTCTAATACAAAAATAAATTGGCACTGAGTATTCATTTCCCATCAACACTCTTCACATACTCTAGCATTAGCATCAGGCCACTATCTCTTTTCCAGTCTGCAGACTTCCATCTGGGCAGTTGTTCTTGCATGGAAGCTGCCCTGTGGATGCCTTCTGCATCCTGCTGCCTTTCTTCATTCCTGCTGCCCTTCTCTGAACCTTTTCCAGTTTTACTCCACTTGATCTGAGATAAGAAGACCATAACAGCAGGCCTATTTAAAATGCAAAACCTTGGCAGATTTAGAGACAGGCCTAATGATATTTTGATCTCTCTCCTTTCAGAGCAACTCCTGATATAAATTTGCTTTTTCACTGCTACTGAAGTACAGATACGATTTTTTTTCATTAAATTACTGCTTCTAGTCCCCAGATCTCAGGTCAGCTCAAAATATTTTACCATTACTGACCCTGAATTTCATCTGCTGTTTTAATGGGTTTTATGAGGTTCTTTTGCAGTTTTTCAGTCTGCCCCCTTTTCTTGTACCTTCTTTTGCCTCAAATAACTTTCAGAAATAAGCCTTGACATCATAATTCTGTTCCAAGCTACTTATGAGTATGAAGATCCCCCAGGTACTCAGAGAGATCTCTGTGGAAATCTGTGATTTCCAACAGGTTTTTCTCCTGGTGTTTTGTTTCCTACCATTTAACCAATTATTCACACAGTTGTCAGTCTTCCCCCTTAACCTCTACCTGTTTAGTTCCCTTAAAAGTTTTTGATAGGATTTTGTTAAATTTGCATAGAACAATGCATCATAAAATCTCTTCTATCTACATGCTGGTTACCTCCTTCAAAGCACCACATCAGTTTAGCAATACTTGATTTCAATTCACAAAAACACTGGCTGGAAGTCAGCCAGTCTGACCAACCACTAAAATCCACAGTAAGTCAAGTCAGCAGTAGCTTTGTTCAACTAAGACTTGAAAGCCCCCCCCGGGAGATATGCCACCTCCCTCTCCCTGGGTAGCTTTTTCCAGTGCTATATGACCCTTAGTGGAAAAGATTTTCTTCAATATCCAATCAGAACATTTCAATCTACAATCTATGTATATAAAGTCCCTGTTACGCCATCTGCCACTACTAAGAAAATTGGCTCCATCATCTTTCTAAGCACCCTTCAAATAGCTGACAACTAATATCAACCTGCTTCTAAAGCTCCTCTTCATGGGGTTCCTCTTCACAGAAGTAAAATCTTTTTCAGTATCCCCATCATATTTATCCAATGTCATTTCTGAGACAGCTGCTAATCTAATATTTTAATTAATCCACTCAATTTTAACAAGAGATCTATTTATTTCTAGACTTCCCGATTCCACATGAATGTTTGCTAAAATGTGGCATTAAACTAGACATCTTCAAGTCCTCAACTGCTGAGACACTTTGGAGCCAGAGGCTGCATGCCATAGTCTGTAGCTGTTCTATTTTACTCCATTCCCTTAAAAACTCGAGTGAGCTACATCTGGATGTGTTAAATTTGTAACATGCAATTTGTTCCACAATCTCTCCTACAAATGCTTCCATCTGAGAAAGGTAATCTCATAAGCCTTCCATAAGAAGGGTTCCAAAACAGGAACCACCATATGCTTTTCAGTGGTGAGCACATACACACAAGAATTGTTTAGTTTTCTGCCATGGCTTTATCTCAGATTGTTCATTTCATAATGTCCTTATACGCAGGCCCCACAGACTCTTCAACTGGCTTCGTGCTACTGGTGTGGTTGAAAAAAGTATTTATTAATTTTATATTTATCCTGATAGTGGGAGTTTTTTGGTTCTACTTTCCTTCTTTGAATGCAGCCACAGCTTTTTTTAACATGTCCTCTTGCTTTTAATAGCCTCTTCTACCTTGTCATTTAGCTATACAGGCTTCCTTTTCTTAAGTATTTTTAAGACTGATGGCAAGCATTTCTGTGGAACCTCCAAAACTGTATCCTGAAATAGTGTCTCTGCCACCTACAAACACATTACTCTTACAGTTGCCCTTTCAGTTTTTCTTTAAACAAACATCTCCATTTTCTCATAGTTTCCTTTTTTGAAGCTTACCATAACTTAAGAGAGGGGAGAAGAAAGAAGATTTGCAGGTTGTTTTTCTTGCATTCTTCCCACTTCCATTTCTTGCATTTCCTAAGCTTAAGGAGGAGAGAAGGGCAGAATACCTATAATGGTCTACAAAACCACCTCACAATCTTTTTCCAGACAGCATCTTAGAATCTCTCCATGACATCACCGTCTACCGACTGAACAAAATACAGTTTCTTACCTACCTTTTAGTTATCATCCCTCTGTAATCATTTACTGCCTCTGTTCAGCGTTTGTGCAGAACCTAGCACAGTGGGGTCCTGGGTCTACCTTGTAGGCTCCTAGGAGAAAAGAAAACATAAAAGAGAAAATGAAGAGACAGCTCATCAGCAATTCTCAGACATTTATAGCAGTCATAAAACATCTGTCTTTCAAGACAATAAATTAGAAATGTAAGGCAGTGAACTACACAGTGTGAACAAGAACCAAACAGAAAGATTCAGAGGGAAAAAAAATCATTCTCTGAAATAACTAGCAGCTTGGGATGAGATTCAGAAAAGAGGAGTACTTGTCACAGAATTAACAAAATGGGATATGAATTTAAGAAGAATCCTCACTGTAAAAATCTTCCTTGGTGCCCTAACCACCACTAAAATTAAACATGCCTAAAACGTGGGCTGAAATCTGGCCCCAAGTGAAATCCATGACAAAATTCAGGTGGGCAAAACTTCAGTGTTCTTTCATCTTCCCATAAAAGAAAGTTCAAGAGAAAAACACAGTTACTGTCTAATGTCTCAAAACATTACAAAAGACATTTTCAGTTAAAAAAGATGCATCATTAAAAACACTTCATTAACCCACTTTGTATGAATGACAAAGACAATAAAAACATTAAAAAATTATCTTGCTTATTATTCTTTACTGAAACAAAGAAGGTACTGCTAATCAATTAAGTGCTACCTTTGCTTGAAACAAGACAGGAATCACATAGCAGTTTCCTGCTCTCAACAGCTCAACAAAAGGGACTTCATAAGTAAAAAACAATATTGTCCTTCCAATTTAAGCATTTGTTTCTTTGAGAATGTCTACTGCACAGAACAAATACACTAGCAATGAACACCTCACCCTTGAACCTAATCAGAGGCACGAGGCAGAAAGGAGTCATTGTTCCACTTTGTTTACTCACTTATATAAAGTGACTATACGAGATGACTGAAAGGGCTTGTGATTTTTTTCCAGTGCTTTTCTGACCTATGAAAGTCTCAGAAAATCTGGTGAATGCATAAGCAGCATGAAAAACATTTATTATAAGAAAACATCATGAAAACATGAGCAAGAACTCTCCAGGTTAGACAAAAAAGACTCAAATTCACTACATCAAAATTTTTTGTGAACTCCCTTGTGAACTATCACCAAGTACTTCATTTTCTTCTAAATTAAATATTTATATCATATACAGACATATACACACCATGAAATTCAGCGACATCGAACTCTGCTATAGTAGCTGCCAAGAGCAGATTTAGATACTGTTCTCCATGGCATAGGGATCAAGTGTAGCCAAAGGATAGAAGGTAACTTTGAATTTCATACACCAAGGTGGTAGGTGAAGTTTATATTGTTGAGAAGATATTGCATGACTTTTCTTTGCCTCCCACTTTTCAGAAAGGCAAGGACAAATTTAAATCTTGGAAGAGGATCAAGTTCAGGATAAAGTTCTGCTCTTTATATTACCGTGTACCAGAGAATACTTGAACACCTCAGCACAACTACCCACCACTACCTGTGCACGTTGATGACAAACTACTATGAGATGTTCAGTCTTCCAAGTAATTAATTATAACTGTTACCATGCAGTAAGTTCTACAGACAACTACAAGCAACCCATCTCTACGATGCAGCGTGCTAGTGATTTATGTGTGCGCTCACTACACCAGAATGAACAGTTGAATTAGGATGCTTTGAAACATTACAAAGAAGGTTGTATACCTCAATTTTTCTAAACATGCCTGAGAGTACTAGTATTTTCTGTATGCACTTCAAGCCACCCATTGTCCCCTCACCACTCACTTCACGATTCATATTTCTACATAACAACCTCAGCTTTTATTTTAGCAAAATAAAAGTTTTAGCAAATTTATTTTTATTATAAACTTAAGAATTTCCTTGACAAAACTGGAAAGCAAAGTCTAAATACACCTTACTGATTTAGGGAAAACATACACATACACAAAAACAAACTCATAAAGCTTAGATTTCTACAAACTCACGTCTTGTTTCCACTATATCTCTTAAGGCAACCCTGCTGTTCCTATGACTGTGATGGCAATCTCATCAGGCACAATATAATATATGCTTGGGTTGGATAACACCAGAAATTAGCCTGACTATTCATTTAGTAAAGCTAAAGTTAGCCTAACTCAGTGTACACAGGCCACACCAAACCAATCTTACAGAAATTAAGGTAACAAAATCAGAAATCTGAGTAGAAAAAACCCACATTTTTTTAATTATTATTTTTGGGGGTACTTAACCATGGTTAGTTTGCTTAGGTTTAGCATCACTTGCTAAAGCAGAGAAGCTACCGTGCATGTGCTCCCTTATCCTTTCCTTTCAAAATAACTCCTGAAACTGATGACCAGTTTCAATCTAATACAAAACCTTTAATGAAAATACCAGGCGAAACAAGAGACAGAGTCACTTTCCAAATTGCTGTTTTTCCATACTCTCTGGAGAGTATGGAAACAGGCACACAAGAGAGGATTTCAGCCATGGTACATTTTATTTGCCCATAAGCACACTAATTTAAAAGAACAGGGGAAAAAAGAAACTCCAAATGGATAAAAATATACATAAGAGTATACTAGTGGAAGTTTTCCAGAAATCTTCATTATATTTAATGATAAACTAATAGAGTGCTGTTTCCCACTGCTGTTATAAGGCAGTATAGAAAATGTTGATATGACCAAGCAGTATGGTTAAATTTGGCGGAGGCACGGAGGAAGGTGCACATGCAGTTTACAACCTTCACTGTCATATGGATCCGGACACCACTCTCACATCTGTCCAGCATATTTGGAAAGACACTTGGCTCCATGCAGAATTGAGCAAAGAAAAAAAACGTAGCATGTCTAGACACCATGGCTCGTCTGCAAGCAGAGACTTCCCGCTCCTCATGTAGCTGCATGGCACTGCTCAGGCAGCGTGCCACTGCGGCAACCTCGCCTCACCCAGTCAGCTGGGAGCTTGCCTGGGCACCCAGCATTTTCATACAATATCTAATGGCAACCACTGCTCACCTCGCAAGGCCAAAAAAAAGGGATAGGGACACTCCTGGTTCCACATCACTCCCTTCCAACAGCCTTGGCTTCTGCTCCACAGACATCATGACCCGAGTTAGATAAACTGCTCCAAGTGACTTCTGCTAATGTTGGTGAGGCTGAAATCGAAGTGTCAGCAACACCAGGGAGATGGGGGTTTTCCGTCACCTCAGTGCTCTCACCGTTTGCACACAGGAGAACTGAGCACATATAAGTAAACTTTATGTACTACTTAAAATACTAAAATAATTTTTAAAAAATTATATGCTTTTGTTGCTCTCTGTCAGCAGGAGAGAAAATCATGTCTAAACTGAAAGTATACCAAATTTGAGACGGAAAGAGAGGGAGGGAAAAAAAAATTTTAAAAAGGATACAAATACCCTCCCTCTTCCTATCCTCTCAAAAACGCCTGCATTATGCAAATATATCCCACTTACAGGGATGAATCAAGGATGAATGGTTAGAACAGCTGCTATAAACAACCTTGTGATCCTTCTACAAAGACTAACATTTCTCGTTAGAATGTACGCTGCCTAATATTACTACTTATCTCTCTCTTTTAATGCTGAAGAAAACCTCACATAAGGAAAGAGATCTCATTAAATCCAGTTTATTTGCTAGACTAAAGAATGGTTGTAGAAAATTGCAATTATTAAGCTAAATCTAAGCATAAAGAACATGAAAGAAATAGACATAACCTTCTTAAAAGCTTCATTTTGTTTACAGGCATTTCAAATCACACTATCAAGTAAACTTAAACCAAAACAAAATAAATGTAGGAATCCTTACGAAAGTAACAGAACAAAAGAAAAATCAACACCATTCTTGAGCATGTCCCAGCCAAAACTGTTTGGGACCACAGAACCAGCCCACACATGCATCCCAAACAGGCAGACACACGCTGTAGAGCAGAAGGTCAATGCATGGAGTTCTACACCTGCTCCTGTGCTCCTTCACAAGCATTGACCAATGCTGGGAAATGTCCAAGTCTTCACAGATGTGCCTTCTGGTTCAACTCAGAAATCACATCCAGGCAAAACAGGAGCAGTATGAGGTCTCCCTTAAGCTCCAGCATTGTTCTTTGCTGAACACAAGCTCCAAGTCCTGAAGAACTATGGACATATACGCACACAGGCTCCCACATACGTGATAGATGTGACTCATTGAGAGTTTGTCAGGCTTACTTCACAGGCATGGTAAATCCAACATAATCAGAACACAAGCCACTCAAGACCCACATGAAGACCATCTTTGGAGAAAAGAAGAAAAAGTCCCATCAAGAAGACTCATTCTACTTGCTGTAACGTGCCAACATTCAGGAGTATAAGCCCTGGTCATATTCTGCATACTGATAACTATACTGTTGGCCATGGCACCTTTTTTCCAATTTTTCTGAAACGGAAGGTCTTGACAAATAAAATTAGGTTCATGAATTACTCACAGTTTTAACTCTATTTACGATATCATTTCATTCTCCAATAGGACAAAATAAAACTAAATGGAGAGACTGGAATGACAGGGAAGAAAATGAATTGCTGACAGGAAAGCACAGATCAAAATATGTGAAGGCACCAGTCAGCCAGAGTTCTCTGGTTGAAATTTATAAAACAGGATGACATAACATTTGTTTGGTTTTGCAGGGATTCAAGTAATAGTTCATTAAAAGCTGCTGAACTTGCCCTACTTACTTGCTTTAACTCCATCTAGGTCAAAGTGACAAGACATGTTAGTGTAAATTTAACCTTTTAACTAACCACCACAGATTTATAGTTCAAGAGCAGTACTTAGTTCTTGCCAAAAACCACAATTCCCAAAATAGTAATTTTTAAAGTATAATACATTATTAAGATTTCTGACAGAATGAACAGTATTACCCAGTTTGAAATGGTAGAGATGGAGAAAAACAGCAATAAAGGAGAAATTATTGTGGTCTTGCTCTCACTGAAGTCATGTTCTTCATGAAGACTTCAAAGAGCAGAGAACACATGGCCTTTATCCACCTTTCTACAAATTACAGAAATGAGCATTTTTATTTAAAATAAATCAGTTCTGATACAACTCTGACCTCCTTGAGTTTGACAGCAAAACTTCTGAAATTATGTATTCTTGAGCATGACACCATTTATTCTTGTGTTTTTCTGGTCTTTGACTGAAGTCTATAGGACATTTCAAGTGCTCAGTTGTCACTGGTATTTGCTGTCTACATATCTCCAAACTTTTACATGGTTTCCTGAACCTGAAATTCACTGGACTGATAATACAGACAGCTTTTTCTAGTTGTAGGATACTGACAGAGTAATACCCTTCAGACAAATTGTGTTAGTATTTATGACATAAGAGGCTGAGAGTTTCAAGACCAGAGAAATCAACTTTCTAATGAAAGTCAATGAAGAAAATTATTAAACGTAGCATAACGTACACAAGATTTATTTTTGGGTATGTGTTTGCATTTCTACAAGTCTTAGATAAAAAACAATGTTTCTAGCATTTTTATGTGTCCTTAAGATGAAACCCAATACACGTGTTGGGTTTTCTTTTTGTTTCTGTTTATTTGTTTCCCCAGAGGGAGGTAAGGTGTATTTTGTAATACTGCAGGAAAGGTACCATGCAACAATCTTCTTGAGAAATCTCCTTTCTTCCATAAAATGCAACATTGTACTGCTTCTACCTCTTCTACAATTTTCACCTGTAAGAAAAATTGTCTCAACATCACTATACCCATCCTGATAAAAGACATGGAATAAAATATTAATATTATTCCTCTTCTAGAATTCTGCCAAGAATTTAATGACCTGTCTAACTGATTCTAAAATTTAAGTTATACAGTCAAAACTGATCTTAGTATGTAAATCTTAAATCTCATTGATCACCATTTAAGTTCTTCAACATCTACGCCAATTTAGGAAAAACAAGCAAAACATAATTCCCTGTAATCTATGCATTTATGAATGAAACCAAATAGTTCCTCTCTTTCTTTCAGTTACTAGTATATGGCTATTTTATTTTCCAAAGAAGGCAAGTAAGCTAGGAAAGGTGAAACCAATAGTATGGGTACCATAGAAAAGAAATTCTGAGCAAAAGCATCTTTAGATATGTAACCATAAAATATTACATTTTATCTGATCTTTTGCAAAGCCAGTAAACCTTTTCAATCTAGTTTTAAAAATTCCAGTGAAGCTTAGATGGCAGACACCTTTTTAGAAAAAAAGTCCACAACCCTCAGGAAAACTGTCTTTTATTTACTATTCTCAAAGACATTTTCTGTACTGCAGGACAACAGCTGGTATATTTTCTGCAGCATAGTTAATTCAAAGACATCTGCTTGCTAGCAGACCAAGGATGAATCTTGGGGTTACGAGATCTGGATTATCTTTCTGGCTCAACAACTGATTTCTGCTGTAGCCTTGAGAAACTTGGTCTGTCCCCACTTCACCATTATAAAATGTGAAGGTGTCTTTTGACATATCCCAGTTTCTTTAAATAAATAATATATCTAAGCGAGATGCATTGTGAGAACTACAGTTCCAATTAAGAGTGAACTCCTGAGTATAGTGACAATTTCAGGAAAGCTTTATGATCGCGTTCTCTCAGTGAGAGCCCAACTGCCTTCTGGAGAAACAGGACTGAACAGATTCATGTAGGTACTGCAGATGCCAAATAATAATGAAAAGACTAATCCTGAATATTGCAGCTGCTGATAATGCTCATTGCCTAACAACACAGAAAGTATTACACTCACTATTGCCTACAGCATGCACTGCTACAGAGAAAAAAAGAAGAAATTATATGTAGTCTGGGAGAATCCAAGATGATAGTCTGAAGAGGAAAATAACTCAGCACATATAGCTTGAGGTTAGGAGGAAAGCATCTGCTAATATGCAGCAGGCTCCCATAATTGTGCAGCTGAAGTAATAATACCCCAACAAAATGCCATTACAATGTGCAGTGTTTAACAACTATGCCAGTTTTCATGCACGTCAGTTTATTCCACAAGCTGCCTTATCCACTTTATTAGTCTAAATGCTCCAAAATGATTTAAAGAAATCATATCCACTACATTTTAAAGACAGGAGATGATATTAAATCCTGGGTAAGTCTATTCATTCTAATAGCAACGTATCAAGATAAAAAAAAAAATGGATCCATATTCTGCTTTTCCAAATGGAGGACAACTCTTAAACAATACTGGGGAGCAGGGGCTTTGGTGCAACACATTAACAAGCTTCAGACAACTTAGGATCGCAGCCCAAATGTATTGCAATCATTTCTGATATAAGAATAAGAGAGAGAATTAACAGGAATTTCTCAAACTACAGTGTTTTCAAATTCTGCCTCATTTTTTTTTTGGCTCAGATTGTTCTCCTTCAATGAATGATGCTTTCTCTTCTTCCATCTCAGCATGCATGAAAGAAAGACAAAACTTAACATATCCATCACCAGCGCCAAAACACATAGCACAGTCCATCTGGTACCATAAATTGCAAATTGATAGCTGTTCCCTCCTTCCCCCAACAAGCTCCTTAGTTCTACTCTCTCTTCAGCACAAAGTCAATGCTTTGGGGTTCTTTTTGTAGGTGGCTGTAGAGATAGCAAGAATATAGTGATTGTGATCTGGACATATTCCAAGGCTTGTCTGAAATATTCTTACCCAGGGCCAAATGTTTTTCCCATCAGCAGCAAAAGGATTCAATGCTTTGGCATTCTTCTAGCAGCCTCTCCCTCCCTTTGCCACCCAACATGCATGCACACTCCCATCTCCCTGGCTGCTGGAAGTGCTGAAGCAATCACAAATGCCTCAGGCAAAGCAAAGATACAAAGGTAAACACTTTAGTCCTGGGCATCATCCCAGGGAGGACACACATAATAATTTCCAAACTCCTCCTCCAGAGATTGTTTTTGTTTTTTTCTTCTGTTCATTACAAACAAAATTAAGGAAGGAGAAAAGCTTAATGTACGAGTAGGATCCCTGTCAAAAATTTCATTACAATGCCTAGTTCGTCATAAGCTGTTACTAAAAGCAAACTCTCCCCTACTGTGCACTAGGCTAAGATGACAAAGCAGGCAGCAGATCCCAGAATTGATCTTTACTGTGCCCACAGCTTTCACAGCCCTCCTTGCCATCCTCCAGTATCTCCATTCTTTACAGAATCTATACTTATTTTCAAGTGGCATATTACATTCACCTTTTGGTTGGGGTTTTTTTTGAAGGTTAAACCACTATGTCGAACATGAAGTACACGATTCTGCATTCTACACTGGTGTCCTTCATGTTCATTTCAGACAGCAGCAAAAGAATACCTGGATCTGATTTTGCTCCTATATTTCAAGTCTCCTTGAGATACCCATTTCATGTAGAAACATAACATAAAAGAGACCAAGAGGTTTGGTAACTGCTGCTGGGGATGATCTACAGTTTTCACACTCAAACGGCTGGGAGAACTTATGCAGAAAAGTATGCAGAAAAGTATGCAGAGACATTAAGCATGGTAACCTGAGGGGAGCTTAATAAAATACAATGTTCACTTCAGCATCCAGTATTCGTTCTCACTATTGTTGTCAATTCACTAAGCAACACTTAACAATTTAGATGTTAATTTACAACTTAGAAGTATGAATCAGAAATACATACTGAACTGACTGCAACAAACTGCCCGATAAACAGGAAGCTCCTATAAGAAATGCTTTTAGGAATATTCAACAAATTGAGTTCTGACACAGTAGATTTTGCTTCCTAGGAGAGGATGGAAGGATGCATGTCCTGTCTGCAAGCACTTGTATGATTCCACTGTTTCTGATCGCTCATAATCATGTAAGGAGAAAAAGGCATTTGATTCAGAACATCTGCACCAGAGCAAGTCCCTAAAATTTTCCTAGAACAAATAAGAAATAAATAGCACAAACAAGGAGAAGAAAGAACCAAGACACACCCAGACTTGATATGGAAACCCAGATGTTAGGACTGGTATTCCCTTCAGAAATACAAACAAGACTGTTGGAAATGTTGCCATGCTCTAAAGTTCTCATCCTCCTTCAAAGATAAGAGAATTTGAAACAATGCAACAAAGCAAGGAGAAACATCCACCTCAGATAAACCTGTAAGATAATCACCCTTTGTCTTCAATAAGGTTCAAACTCTGCCGCTGACTAAACATTTACAGTTGGTGCCCCTGCTGCATTTGCCAGTGCTTTTACCCACCCTGCATTTTAACTTACTCTCTGACTTTCTACCCTAAGGTCTAAATTTTTCCAAAACAAATTAATTTGGCTCTCACATTACATTGTGCTGGAGGCAGTATTGATACATAGATTATAAATGAAAATTAGACCACACAGAAAGACATACTAAATTATCCCAGATAAAAACAATGTTAAAATGGGATTTAAATAGAATAACATTTAAGTAACAAGGTAAAAATCCCCCATAATTTTGTAAAGAATTATAGTATTTTACAATCCTTATCACTGATAAGATGAAACTGAACAAAAACATGAAAGCATTAGGAAATGTGAAAGCACGTTTAAACTCCCAGACCACTTCAAATTTCTGTTTTACTTACACTGTGCACTAAGTGTGCATATAAATATTGCTTATAGCTCCAGATGAGATGCAGCTGCGTTTTTAAGAACATTTCAGGTTGGTTTTTTTTCACCCTATTGTTTTTCTTACTTTAATTCTCTCAAGAAAAAAATTTCATGGCGAAGCCACTGGTTTCAGAAAGATGAGAAATACATTACATAACTCACTTTTGGGGGTTTTGTCAGGTATCTGAAGGTTGGTTTTTATAAATATCATTCAGACAGTAAGCTGCAGGGACACATTGCATAGCTCCCTTACAAACTTCTTCTAAGTAAGCATTCTTATTTTCTTATCCAGAAATGTGCAAAGACCTTTTTGAATTACCTATTAACAGATTAACAGAAATGTCTAATTCCTCTTGCCACAAACCCAGGATTATTTCTGTCCCTTTCTGTGAGTGGCACTTCCTTCTCCTTGGGGTTTGGACCTGTGTTCTTTGTTCTTCCATCATGACACCATGCAGCCAGTGCTGGTCCAGAAGTGCACATCAATTTGCGAATCCAGGAGGTCCCATTGGTTCTCTCCATCAGGAATTTCTGAGCAATGGGGAACACTGTTTAAACAGAATTCTAACTCAAACTTCTCCTTCCTTTGAAAACAGGAAGAAGGACTTAACCACAATGGAAAATTTACTTGCAAATATGCAACACTGACTTTCTTCATTTTTTCACTTTTTCATTTTTGTGGTGTTTTTTATTCTTTTTCCCCTGCTCTTTTCTCTTGTGTGGAAAAGAAACCCAAACCAGTTTATCTGCAACTGTTAGCCTCCATTGCCAGTCAAAATAAGGTCAAAATATGACCAAAAAAAAATCAAAATAGAATGTTTTTTGCCTTTTGTTATGTCCACACATTTCTTTGCATAGAGTTCATGTGGTTCAGCTAGTCAAGATGAAAGTCACAATCTTGACTACGTTGCATCTTTAGAACTTGGCATCTGAGAAACCATATATTCTCCCATAGTTACTCAAAATCAGGCTCCAAATACTTTAAAACATTCTTCTTTATAAAATTTAAGCTTACGTCACACTCCCTCCTTATTTCCCTGAAAATCCTCTCAAAGGATGTGATTCAGATGGAGCAATATTTGGAAGCAAATTTTCTCTACCGACTTCCAGAAAGAGATCTTTCACACTGTTTTGTATACTACTACTGGGAATTACTGGAAAAAAATGGAAAAGGTTTTCCTAGTCCCTTGTTGGAACATGCTCTTCCCCAGAAGACCTACGGACCTTGCACTTTGTGCTTAAAGTCTCAAAGCAGGTAGAGCAGAGAGACAATCAGGCAGTCAGAGGGGTTTTGGACACCAAGTTGGGCAGTTCCAGAGGCAGAGAGCAAACGGAGCAGGGAAAATAAATATAAGCGCTTTATTTTCACTTTATTATACACTATTTTCGTATGGCAGGCTGGTGATATATATCAGAGCTCAGAGTTAGAATGGAGCTTATAGGCACAAAACACAAAGCAGAAGCTATAGTCCTGTGGCTCAGTAATTCCTTATCCTCCTATCAACTAACTGGCAGCTCAGAAAAATAACAATGAAAGACAGCAATAAACACTTTTTGATACGCTGGGTTTAGGTATATGGGCTGCTTTCCTTTTTTACAGAGTATAAGGATCATCTACTTTTATATTGGATAGTCAAGAAAACACCTCATTTTCATATATAACATTAATGTGAAAGTACTAAATGCAAAATTCTAAATGCAAAAGCAGGTCCCATTTGAGAGGCAGGCATTAAGGCACAGGAGAGAAGAGGAAAAAATAACTGAAGAAAATCAAAACTAACATTGAAATTGAAGGCATAAGGCAAGTCATCAAGTGGAAGGTTAATAACTTCAGCACCAAGAATCTTGTTCTTATTTTCACATTCTTACATGCTTAAAACTGCAACAAGAGACAGTGCTATTTGCTGTTTCCTGACAAGGTCCAAATTCATGCCTCATTTCGGCATCTCTTGAAGCATTTGTAAATTAGAAGAGTCATTATAGACAACTGGTTACTTAAAAATTTGATGGGTATGCCATGTGCACTATGGCTTCCTCTTTTTAATACAGTAGAATTTACTACAATTTCTACAGAGAATATATCACTGGGATTTAAGATATCTGTCATTTTCTCAGCTTCAGAGCTTTGCTTAGAGTTTGTAAATTAAAATCAGGTTTCTCAATAAAAGCTGAAGTTAATAAGTGAAAGCTAAAAAAAGAAGTTACAGTCATCTCAGTATTTTCTCCATAGCCTATTGAGTTACATATTTAGAAACGTCAAAGTAGTGAATCTTGTATAAAAATTCAAGTTAGTTGCCTACCTAGTACTACCTATGCATGTTATATAATGCGCAGGGACACAGTCCATTTCTTAAGGCATCTTCTCCCATTTTTCATTAGCCTGTTTCCATCAAACAGATTATGTCAGAGTTTTATTAATGCTCTTTTACTTGCCTCTGTGTGTGAACAGTTCAAAGAAAGGAAAAGATGGAAAAAGTCAGAACAATAACCTAAGTCTCCCATATATAACCAGGGGGACTTGTTTTTGTTTTCTTTCAATTTATTTTTACAGACACACTACTTCCTATGTGTGGTCCACCTCCTTAGAGGAAAAAAAATGGTTAAGGATGCCAGAGCTGTCCCCTTGAAGGCAAAGGAACAAGGAGAGTTGGAGAGTAGTAACTGTGGTAAAAATTCCATTCAAGTCGCTATAAGAATTCCCACTGGTCTCCACAAAACACCAAACAAACAAGACTGGAATTCGTTCAACTCCAGCTTCAGCCTTTCAATACCTAGAATTACTCCCAAAGGACTAATGAGGAAGCCAGTTCTCGAAGTTGTAAGAAATACTGACAGAAAATCAGAAAGCAAGACACTTGGTACTGTGCAGCATACGAAGCTCGCCCTTAGAAAACTGGGAGAGGTAGTAAAGGAAGTGGACTTTTAATGAATCCAACATTTTCAGTAATTTCATCCTACAGCAGAAAAACATTAATCTGATCCGTCTTTCTTCTCTGATAGTCCTATTTTTAAACCTCTTGTTTCACAAAATGGTTATTTATACATTACAAAACACAATAAGGCCCTCTGAAAAATACAGGACATGACGCACAGAATGGGGGAGAATTATCTGTTGTACAAGAATGCTCTGGATGGATTTTGACAACTTGCTTTGTTCAGAAAAGTTACATCATTTCAGTTCCTTCCCTACTCATCAAAACAGGATTCCAAACTTAGACAAGACACTTACCCGAAGACGTGAGTAAACTCTTGTTTACAAGGCAATAAATATGCTCGATCTTCAAGAAAACCAACCAAGATGCAAAATCCTCTGTATTTATTGAAATACTGGATTTTCCCCTTCCACAGAACATCTAATGCTTGGGCTCAAAGACACACTGCAGGAATTATTCTGTTTTGAAATGCATTGCAGGTATTGGACTTCTTGAATTTCAAACATATGATAAAAGTACCAAATCAACATCTCTGAAGTCTTAACATATCATCACTCCCAATAAATCACCTCCCAAACACAATTATTCTAATAAAAACTCGATTCATGGTGCACTCTTAAAAGGTTTTCCAATGTTTTATTGCACTCCTTTAATGATCTAATTTTACAACGTAATTCTTCATTACTTATCTTGGATCATCACCTTAAGCTCTCGTTTCAAAGAGCAACAAAACCAAAGGTAAGTTGTCCCCTGGAGCTCTCAAACATTTTTCTAAATTAGCATGGTTGGTCAAATTAAACTTCAAAAACTTCATAGTAACTCTTCTGAAATTCTTTTAAAATATATAATCTGCCACACTTTGGAAGGCAAAGGGTTTTTTCCAAGAGATGTTCAAACCAAAAACTGATTTAAAATGCTAGTATCTCATTCTGCAGATGGCAAGCTTTGAGATTCCTCCTGATTCTTCATTAAAAAACCCTATAACTTATTCCTGCAAAACAACTCTAAGGACCGCTTTATGTCATGGATTATTAAATTTAATCAAAAGGAGGAATGTGTTTAAAATATAACAGAAAGCTGCAACTCAATGAAAATCATCTCTTAAGCCCAACCAGCATTTATTTTTACTGAATTCACTACAGTCCTCAGAAAAGTTACTCACTTCCAGCTACAAATGGAGACAATATTTATAGTTATTTCTATGGATGCTGGCATCCTTTCCTGTTGCACTGTTTTCTCATTTTCTAGAACAGCAATGTTAATACTAAGAAGCAGGTAAGCAAAAAAAGCAGAAGTAAAGCCACCATCACCGATCCTAACATCGTGTCCCATCACTGTTAAAATTCAAGCATTCTAACATGCATTTATGTATATAAAATATAGAGCAATGACAGAATCACTTATCATCATCATCCTCCACATCATTATATAGCAGTCTTAAAATATTTTATCATAAAACAGTGGGAAAAGTTGTGACTAGAAAATTGCAATAACTTTCACACCTGGTTATGACCATCACATATAATTGTTTTGGAACTCACACCACCAAACATGTTTCTTTTAAGAACAAAAGGCTTAAAATATACCTTAAAATAACAAATACCAACAAGAGTCTTAAGGCAAGTTTTTAGAGAACCTTAGTTTTTCTAAATTCCAGGCATCCATACACTGCACTGCCTTTTTAGCTTCTACTGTAGAAGGTATCTCCAGAGAGGCTGCTTCATCCTGGCCTAGGATGTGAGTGGGACTGGATTTCAGAATGAGAAGCATTTCAAGTCAAGGCATAAAGTTACCCCACAGGACAGTAACGTTCATTAAAACTTCTGTTCCTGGACAGTCCCTTCCTTATGCAGAACTGAATACTACGGATCTTACTATTAACACTGCCACTGATAAACAGCATATCTTCAGACAAGAGTGGAAAAAGATAAAAGCAGTAGCCATGGTTCAGAGCAATCAGGAAACTGACGATAAGAATGGAGGGACAACAGAAACAACAATAATCAAGAAAAGGGGCAGTGTTCAAGGTGTTAACCAGAAGAGATAACACTTTTTATTAATTGCAAGAAGAAAATATTGCAAAAAGAGGCACAGAAAGGGCCACAATGTCTATGCCATGCACAAAAAAATCCTCCTCAGGAAAAACAAAATTAAGCCTAGAGGAATGATAAAGTATTAGGAATCAGCTCATGGGATTAACCACATCACCATCAGGATGTTTAAAGTAATCCACTGTCAGTGTGCTAGTCACAAATTACAGTTTACTGAGATCTGATTACAAAAAGCAGCTGTTCCACCAAAAGCATGAAAAAACAATGACCTAATGACAAGGACCACTGTGTGCTTTGTATTTGATCCACATTATTTTCCCAGCCTAGTAGTTCTCAGACTGTAAATGCAGTGCAAAAATGCCTTCCTGAGCACAGGGAGAAATACCAGCAATGACTCTCATACTGTATTTTACAGAAAGCCTGAGCGTTAGTGGCACCTCTCTGAACTGCTAGATATGTGATAATGGGACAGCTTCTTCACTTATAATGTGCCTGAAATACATTGCTTAAACACAGCCACTATTTACAATAAATGTTGTACTTCATGAACCTTCATTTTAAAGAGTTGCAGCTCTCAGCATATTATTTAGAAGCTGCAGAAGAAGCTGCCCTTTTCCTGACACGAGTACAAGCTTTTCAATTTGGATTTTGAAAAGGCAAACTCTCCAGCAAAATGGTTGGAAATGGCAACTGCTTTGTAGTTTAAAAGTTAGTTGCTAAGTACTGGCCACAGTCATCAATAGTCCAGCACTTCACCAGATGGAGGAGGACCAACAGAAGGGTACTTGAAGCAAAACAAAACTTCCTCTTAAAAAGTAAAACAGAGAAAAAAAAACAACCCACAAACATTTAGCAAAAAGTACTTGAGCTCATCTCCTCCAAAGTATATCAAGAACAACTGGGGGGTAGCTGGGACATCTAGAAATACTCAGAACACATGTCCAAACACTGCCACAGCATCCTCCTCCTTCATGCCAGACTTCTCATGGGCTGAGCAAGCTCTGAGGCACAAAAAGATTAGAGGAAAGAAGGAAACCTGAGGCCAGAAACAAGTTTAAACTGACCCAGCTGTAACAACAAAGGCACACAAGCTTATACCACAATAAATTTTTGGTTTTAAAGAAAACACCAGTTTAAAGAGGTTTACCTTTTTCTTCATGCAGATTATATCAACAGAATTTCTTGCTTTCACAATTTTTTTTGCATACAGCAATAGGAAAGGTTTTTAAAATAATGTGGAAAAGGTGCATAAATGTGAATGCTGCTAAATTACAAAAGCCTGTAGTGGAATCCACACTGAAAACATTAAAAAGTTTACCCAAAAAATGCTTTGTAAAATTATTAGCATATTACCTCTTGGGAAAATTCCCTGAGAAATGAAACAACTTCCTAGAGGTCTGTAATTCCTGGAGGTATAATTGTCTAAAAAAACTAAAATTTTTCATATTTTAAAAAAATCTTTTTGTAGATTTTGGGGTTTTTTTTACGGGATAAGGATGTTTCTCTTTCAGAATGCAGTTGTGAGTAGATTCGTACCTCAGCAGTGACTTTTCTAAAGTACACTTTCCCCTGCCATCTCCATTACCTTTCCCCAACAGGTGAGAATGATATACAATATATGCTTTCCCCAAACAGGACAGCTCTCAAAGTCACTTGACATTTTAATGTGCTGGAGGGTCTTGCAGATTAAGGCCATGGACATACATCAGGGTGAGGAAAACTACATGTAGGCGATTCTCTCATGTGCCAAAATACTCAGAGCAGTTGAAACTCAAGACCCTTCATCTAATGTATGAATAATCTTCAAACACATTTTCTAAAGCCTGGTTCTTCACATCTGTCTCTGCAAATACATTGGAGAGGCGAAAGGCAAAGCATGTGCAATTACACAGCTGTGGCCCGTTCTTATCCATTCAAATACATGGCTGTAAACAAGCCTTTTCCTAGCACATCTTTTTCAGTAAGACACCATTTCCACCCTGCTTCTGAAAGTTTCAGCTGTGCTTAAAAAAAAATTTCAATAAAAGTCTTTCAAGGTCTATACACAGTCTACTTTCTCTTCCCAAAACAACAGCCAAATTTACCTCCAACCTGCCTTTGCAACAAGCCACTGCAGCTATTTTATCATCAGGCCTTCCTCCCACTCAATCCCTCTTCAGAGAAGCTGCATCTGCAAATCCCTTTACTGTTTTCCTATCTGTCCCTGCACTGCTTTGCTGATGCCTTAAAAAAAAAGCCACACAAGACATATTTGTTTCACTGTTCCTGGGTACTCCCTTCCATCTATCATCTGTTGTTTTGTGTTCAGGTGGAACCATTTTGCCTTGTTCCTAGCTTCCTCAGTGGTTAATAGAACAGTTGTCATTACAACTCTTCATATTTGCCTTCTACCCTCTACTTGAGAGCATAAATATGACAGTCAGAGATCATTTCATATGACAATTGCCTTCTGAAAATAAAATATTCAATAAAAAATATCCTTCATAAAAATCTTCATACAATATTTACAGTGGCCATACCCAAACTGAAAATAACAGTTTACACGGATAATTTCAAAGCAATGGAGTATCAGGTTAGCAATACAATAAATGTAAGTAACCCAATGTAAGGGATAAGAATGTAAGAAGAGAACATATATTTGCCAGAAACTGGTAGACTGACCTCAGCTACCAACACAAGTGTGAAATCCAGGAAATGTTGGAGAAGAAATGCAATATATTAGCTTTGTTTATATTAAAGGATATTATCTTTAGAGATACAGTTATCCAAGATTAAAAGGTTTGCTTCTCATAAAAGCAAAACACCATAAATACATTGTTGGACTGTGGATGAAAAGCTGTATTAACTGATTAAAAATTAATTTGCATGCGGCAAGAAAACACAACAATAAAATTGCCAGGATAAAAAGAAGTATCACGGCTTTACACACTTGCCAGAGCCTATCCTCCTACATTAAAACTCCTAGTAAGTTAATATAAATCCTTAAAAAAGAAAAAAACATCAACACGCAATAGGAGATGAAGATGTTAAGTAAAATTCTTCCTATAAAGAACATAATTATGTTTTCAATATAAGTCAAAAATCCCTTTAAGCAAGAAACAAGACTTAACTTCTTATTTCCTATTTATGCTACTGCTATTATACCACAGTGATTAAATATCATCTCAACAACAATGAAGATGAAGTGGTTCTATATTAATTAAGTACTCCTTAAAGAGAGGCAACTTTATTTGTATCCCAAAGAAAAGTATTTAAAACATCAGAAAAACTCATGTCTGCATTCAGCACTAATCATTTCAGTCACCTCAATGATTTCAATAAACTCAGTAAAATATTCTATTTAATGCAGCTAATTAATATTAGAAAATAGCCAGTCATCCTATGGAACTGGAGTCACGGTGATCATCACAGATGGCTTCTACAATTAGAAATGACTACTTATAATTTAGAAATAAGCAATACTTCAGATAGGATGACCTCTTTTAAACCACAGACATTTAACTATAACAGTTCAATAAACTAATAAATTATGTGTCTGAAAGAGTTGCAGAGGACACCACCAACACAAGCTGAAAAGAGGAGTACAGAGAGGATGGGACCCCACTACTGGGGAAGGAAGAGCACCAGATGAGACCAGGCAGAAGGTGGTTGCTCTGAACCAGGTCCCTGGTTTCAACACCTGAACAAGGCTGAGCATGTCCTAAACGAAGGCCATCAACCCCTCCGTGTACCTTAAAGCAAAGAAACAATACCATACTATGAAGCTTTAAGATATATGACTGTCTTCCAGAAATATTTTTAATGGGAAAAATATGGGCCAATATTTCTACACAATTACATACTTTTTTTTTTTTTTTTGTTATGGCAGGAAGAGAAGAATCTTCCTCTAGATCTTTCTCCTTAAGAACCAAGTAAGCAACATAAAAGTCCTCCTGTCTCACCACTCTTTTTCACTAGCATCCCTATTAGCTCTGTTTTTAGAATGCTTTTCCCTATATAAAACAATATCTAGTCACTTACTGTTATATATGTTACATATATAACCATGCCTTGGTTTTAGCTGGTTAATTTTTTTACCGGCAGGCAGTATAGTGCTATATTTTGGATTGAGGATGAGAATAATGTTGATAACACTCTGTTATTACAGTTGTTGCTAAGCAACCAAGGATTTTTCAGCTTTTCATCCTGGCCTGCCAACAAGAAGGCAGGGGGCACTCAAGAAGCTGGGAGAGGACACAACTGAGACAGCTGATCCCAACTGACCAAGGGGATACAGAATCACAGAATGGTTAGAGATGGAAGGGACCTTAAAGATCATCTAGTTCCAACCCCCCACCATGGGCAGGGACACCTCCCACTAGAGCAGGTTGCTCAAAACCCTATCCAGCCTGGCCTTGAACACCTCCAGGGATGAGGCATCCAATGCCACATGACATCAGACTCAGCATATAAAGCTGGGGGAAGAAGGAGGAAGGGGAGGGACATTTGGAGTGATGGTGTTTGTCTTCCCAAGTAACCATTACGCATGATGGAGCCCTGCTTTCCCGAGGATGGTTCAAGACCTGCCAGCCAATGGGAAGTGAGTGAATTCCTTGGTTTGCTTTGCTTGCGTGCATGTCTTTTGTTTTATCTATTAAACCGCATTAAATCTATTCAACTCTCAAGCCATGAGTTTTCCCAATATTAATCTTGTGATTCTCTCCCCCATCCCAGGAGGTAGTGAGCAAGCAGCTGCAGGGTGCTTAGTTGCTGACTGGGGTTAAACCCCTACAACATAAAATACCTAATGCTGAGGACCACAAAAAGAACCCCAACCAAAAACGTTAAAATAAAATAAATCATTTCAACATATTACAACAAAGGTTTGTCTCTGCCTTTAAGTGACTAAAAATAAACAAAAAATTATAAACATTACATATTTCTCAGATGAGTGCATATAAGAATACAGCTCACATTTCCAGTTTCAATTTAAACTTTTCTTTTTAGGACAGGAACTTCATGGCTTACTGTGGTTGAACTTTTAGGCTAAGACACAGCCGCACAAATTCCCAGTCTATCTTCTAAAACAGTGTTACCACCTAGCATGAAAAGTCACAGATGGACTGCTCCTATAAGCATACAGAAAATAAAAACAAATACCACATCAGGACTCTTTCTCAGTACATTTACACAGCAGAGTTTTAAGTGCAATAGCTATATTAAAGGTTACAAAGAATAAAGTATTACTCAGTTATCTCTAACTTGCATTTTCTACGCCTTGAACTTATCCAGTTTCAATAGAAAAAGTGTTTTGTTAATCATATATGTATCTGACACGTTTTTCTCTATAAAGCTGGCATTTTGCCTGCTTAGAGATTGCCTGCTAAACTGCCCATCTTGGCTTGCATTATGAAAAACAGGAACAGGCTTGCTTTTATAAAGCACAGAGCCAAACTGAATACTTCCTTATAATTTATATAATTACAGAAAACACAAACTTGCTGAGATGCATATAATAAGAAAAGCAAATTTATTTCTATTTTTAAAAATCTGTATCACCAGAAGTGGCTACATACCCACAGTATTTATTTCATGAAAATAGATCAGCATCTATTAATTTCTAATACAAAAAGCATTCCATAACAAACTCATGGCAAGTACATTGTAATCTTAATTACTTAAATGCAGCAATTTTTTAAAAAATATACTGAAAAAACTGACATGGGGCAAAAAGAAGTAAAGTAAGAATGCAGATGTTTAGCATTAACTATCATGCAATCAAAAGGGTACCCCCAAGAATTTTTTTTTAACTACAAGGCTTCACTATTTTTCCCTTATTATTTAACACTAAATATTTACTTAATGCTTATAAAATGTAAAGCATTGACTTTAGTGTTATCAACCACTATTGCATTCCTCATTAAACATCCACAATAGCATGAGGTGTTAACACTGCTACTTGCCAGTCAAATCAATCAGTAATTTCAGCACTTCTAACCCAGTAACAGGGGACTTGAGCACAAGAACTAGAGAAAAGCAGAAAGCTGTGAAAGAACACAAGTGTCTTCAGAACACACATTTAAGTCTGCAATACCATGCCACATCAACACAGAAAACCTCAGTTTCTAGAAACTCTATAGTGCCCCTATAGCGTGAGTAATTAATATAGGGCGAAAGAACTAGTCCTGTGAAAAGTTAGCCTCCAAAACCCAGATTAAGGGAAAGAAAACATTAGTTTTTCCTTGTATATCTAATCATCCCATATCACCTGCATTTCCAGTGATATGGATATAGCAGCTCAGTGTCATTCATATCCTGATTCCCTACAATAACAAAAGTACATTTCCTTTTTTAAGGGGTTAATGGTGTTTTTTTCTGATTCTGTACTTCACCAAAACACTTCAGGATGTGGCATCTAATATGATGGCAGAAATTTATCTCAGACAATCCAAGTTTGGCTTCAGATCAAGTCTTCTCAAAAGTAACTTGGGAACTAACATTTATTTATAATTGAAATTGATCTATAATGCATGCATGATGGTCTTAATGGGTTTTGCATAGGTATTATCTAGAGTTATTCTTCTGCAGGTTCATATCTTGAACAGACAGTAACTGCTTTAGAACTCTAACAGGATTCATTTTGTTTTGCTGAAGTTCTAACTACTCAGAGCCAAAAGTTTTCCATTATCTTACATTTCTAGAACTTCTAAAACATCACAGCAAACTCTAGATAAATGCAGCTCACGCTTGCGTTCACATCTACTGACATCACTGTGGTTCAACTATCATAGACATGTGTACACACACACATCCACACAACTGGCAAGATGATACTCGTTTGAGTCCACATACAGTACCATCTGCCCCCTTTTAGTTTAGAAGAGAGCAGGCTTTTACATATATGAAAATATGATCCAGTAAGTTCAAGCTGCTCAGAAATCCACTGTAAACATAAAATCTATCACTTCCAACTTTGCATTGAAAAGCAAAGATAAAAATCAAAGGACAGGAGAGTACACTGATTCCATTGTTTCTTATCTTCCAGAATTCTTTAATAAACTCCACATTTTTATGATAATCAGCTTTACACCATTATTCCCCTTGAGTCAACTGGTTTACTGCCATGGAACCATTGTGTAATTAGCCTAAAACATACAAGTTACAAGTCCCTGTAATTGGACTCTACTTTCTTATTCTCCCCCCCTTATCTAAGCAAACAATTCTCTTCCAACAGACATTTCACAAAGATATCGAGATAAGTAGTAAATCCATCATATGTGATCGAGGAAGAGACAAGTACAACCCAGAAGATGTATGTACAGAACATCAGCCACATGCTGTTGAAGTTGGAAAGTAAGAAGCAGGGATGTAAGAAGCAATTATCACAGGGTAGTAATAAACCACTTCCATTTGTCTCATTATTTCCAGCTGATAAATTTGGGAAAGTGTCAAAGCTTTAAGTATGTACTAACAATATCCTGTATTAGGCCTAAGTGCATTCAGCTGCATACTTGCTCCTGACTGAAGTCAGTGTCAGAATATCCAAAATAAGTCTCTACCAAACAACCAGCCTGCTCATTCCATACAAAACAACAAGGTTAAAATCACAATTTCCAAATCTATTTTTGTACTTAAAAAAAATGGAATAGTTAACATTTGTCAATAATAAAAATCATGATGAGAACTAAAAAAAAGTTACTCAGACAATTTAGAAGGTTTATATTACATATATAAATATTCCTTGTTTAAAATTATTAAACTTTTGCATTCTGGGAAGTAGTAATCCATCCAACAGCACGCAAACATATCACTGGAGGATTAAAAAAAAGGAAAAAAAAAAGAGTACTACTGAATGGATTTATTTGAAACAGCTGTTTCCTACTTACAAAGATTCTATATCTAAAATAGCTAGACCAGTAACTCACAGGAATGCACAAAGTTTGACGCAGTCCATGCTGAGATGTCATGCTTTGGTAAGGTCACAGTTCAAGCAGGGACAGTACAGCATATGCCAACACCTGAACTTCTGCCAGCCCTGAAATAGCAGTTATGTCTTAAAATCTCATCTAGTTTTGGCCAGAGTAGAACTTGACAATGAAACTGGATTTAGAAGTTTAAAGGAAAATTATAGCTTGTTTTTAAAATGTAGTGCTTTAAAATCTCTTAATTCAAAGTAATATTTGAAGTTTCAAATCAGATTTCAGCTTTTAATTGGCAGGTATCTGTAATCTTCTGGTTCTTCTTTCACATATCCCAGCCTTCATTAACATTCAGGTTCTTGGAGGTCCAGCAAAAATCCAAATAATCTCAAAAAAAAAAATTAATAAAGAAATTAATGTTGGTCTGGTACGGAGCCAAGCCAATCAATTTCTCCAAAAGACCAGAGCACTAGAAAGTACACTGCTAACATGCCACATGCTTATACTTACAAATAGTTTGGGTCTAGTAGAATAACAGGAAAGGCATTTGCACTTCACTGAACTCAGTTAATAGATTTCTTTTGCATTCAGTACGCCCAGTTGCAACTTGACTAGTCAGCAGCACCCTAATCAGAAGCCAGTGTATACATGTAGAGATCAAAATAAAAAAGCCAGGAACTAACACAAAGAAATCAGAGGGAAAGATTAAAAGTGAGAAATGGCTTGCTTTTGTTAAAATCCAAGAGAAAAATTCAAGTACAGTTAATTGACATGATTATCCTGGTCATGTACAATCACCATATATGGTATCTCTAGTGAGGTCCTCAGTAGCACAAGCTGTGAGGACACTTGAGGAGAAAAGTTAAAAACCAAACCTTCCAGGTAAGTGGAGAGGCCCTTGACTTAGATGGCAACCACAGACAAATTCTTCTACCCATGAGCCTGATGAAAATTTCCTTCATAATTTCCTCCAAACTGAGGACAAAATATTAAAAACTTATGTGGCAAACTCTTTGATAGCAAGTCTGTAAGAAATTGAGTGGAGAAGTGCTGTTCCTACCCTCACATAAATTCATAAAAACATAGAACATGGGGCAGATTTTTGCACTACTGTCATTTCACACAGCTGGAAACAATCAGCTGCCATGCACTATGGCTCTTTAGAATGTGGGTCAATAGTATAAACGTGATTTGTCAGTTATTGGAAGGTGGACAAGTCATAGAAAAGCATTTTGTTCCCATTTTATAAGAGGAAAAAACTAAAAGTTCACATAACAAAGTAAGTCCTCATACCTGGACTGTCTCACAACAGCAAGCAGAGCATGGCCAAATATCACCTGATCAAGTACAGTTGAAAATCAACTGTGTGATGGACCCAATGGTTCTGTGGCAAGTCAGTCACCACAGGAAAGAAATCCTGACTTCCTATTTAAGTTCTGAATCTGGTTTTGCAAAGTACTACATGAAAATAAGTATCCAGAACAGAAAAGACTAGATTTTTGACATATTTATAAAAGTAGTGAAAAAAAATCAATGCAGAATTATTTGTTGGATTTATTTATAAACCTTCTCTTCTTGCACAAACAAAAAGAGTTTTCTTTCTGCAGTGCTGCTAATAATAACTTTCTGACCATAACATATTTTGGAAAAAAAAAAAAAATTGCTGTGTGTTTAATGGTAGGCAATGAAGTAAAAATATATTTAATATAATAAATTCTACACAGCCAACTTTTAGTCTGATGATAAATATGCTTTTTAGGATCCTTCCCTAAAGTGTAAGCCCAAACGTTAGACAAAAATGGCAATTTAAATCACTGTCAGCTTCATATCCACATACAAAGACCACAAACCACGATGAAGTTTGCTGGGCAAACATGGACAGGCAGCATGCCATTTTCACTTGTTTAAATTCAAGCTTTTTGGATTTATAAGCCTCAATGGTATTGCTGCTACAACTAATTCATCATGCCAATTATTTCATTCTCATTATTTCTTTAACGAAAGTTCTCAATAATTTATTTCTAAGGACCAATTTGCAACAAAGTTTGGCTTTGGTTTTTGTTCCATTGGTTTTTTTTCTATCCTAGATGCCAGCTGGCCAGAACTTGGTACAGATGTTGAATATTTTGTTGCTCTTCAGGAGAGATACGCTTCCTCAGCCAATAGCCTTGATGTATAGGTACAACAATATAAATCTTGGTACACACATCCGTCACTCCACAGGCTCGATCCACAATCCATTTCCTCACGATGATAAAGAGTCTGTTCTGCAGAAGGTTCAGCAGATTTTATATACATGGACCTTCAGGATTTGGCTTTTAAAGAAAAAGATCACAGGCATGACTGTATCACTGCAATTTTGTTTGAAGATTTCTTCTTACCTCTAGTATCATGATGACAATATCTTGGGGTGGTATTGCAGGAAACTCAAATTCCTGATTACAATGACCTGGATATTACTTTTATAGGTGGATTTAGTCTTGTAACGCCCAAAAATCTTAAAATTAAAAGTAATGTCTATTGCAAGAGTTTACAACAGCTGTAGAATGTTGTATTCTAGACGGCTCGTTTCAGAAGCCACAGAGAGATCACCTAGTATCTCAGCTTCTGAGATGATGTCGTCTTTTGGACTTACAATCCAAAACCATTTGTTTAAACAAAAATTAGTTTCATTCACTATGTTTCTTTATAATATGACAAGGCTTTAGATCCCGTAACACGACAAAAATGAATGTGCAAGAAAACCGAATGTGCAAGGAACGTACACTTGCAGCTAACTCATTTGTATACCTTTACACTGTAGAGGTATACAAAAAGACTTGTTTCATTACAGCTAACAACCAAAACAATATATTGAACAAAGACTTACCACTGCTAAAAATATTAAAGAAATCCATGCAACAAGTTCTACATTTACCTCTTTTCCTGTAAACTCTCTCTTTGTCCTTTCTTCTACTGACAAAACTACATCATACAGCCTTACACAGAGAAACTCACAAAGAAACTAAACATGCAAGAGAGATACCAACTCATCTAACCTCACTTCTGATTAGAACAATATTGCACTGGCTCTCAGACAATATGGTACATTTCCAGCTAGACTGGCTTATAACTGAACTTCATAAAAGCCTTGTACAGAAGGTAGCTATTCTAATAAAAATCAAGGAAATAAATAATTCCCTTCATTGCACTGGAAAAAAATACTGTTTATTTTATAACCTGATTAGATCTCTTGTGAAGAAAACAAACTTGATCCTTAATGTAATCATGGACTCATGTCAGCATTTTATTGAAATAGAGTTTTAAATGTTAAGTGATTTAAACTACATTTACTTCTAAAAATGTTACTTTGTTATTATTATAAGAAAATGTAGGCCATTGGTATAAAAAAAAACAATTAGAGTGCAGTCTTGCATGCATTTTCCCTTCATGTATCTAACTACCACTTCTAAGTATAGTGAATGGGCAAAGCAGTCACCTTCTCATTTTGTTTTCCTTGGGTCTTTCACCTAGTAACAAGGAATAGAAAACAAAAACACCACTTTGTAAGGACTGCATGAAAAGTGCAAATACACAAAAATTGACATAGGAAGTTCAAAAAAATACACTGTTATAATCTTAATCTCAAAAGTATTTATCCAGCCTTCAATACCTTCCCAGGACAATAGTATTATTACATACATATACAAAAGCAGAAGGAGAGAATGAGATAAAGATGCAAAGCGACTTTTTTCTCCTCAACACATAAACATACCACCTTAGCCTTTCAGCATCTTCTGGGTACACATCCTTAAATCTATTTTATGATACATCCACGTTTTCAATCATCTCAAGAGATTGCTGGGGAAGTTAAGAAACTACCAGAACGCAGAAGTACCATTATATCCTTCCCCCTCAAAGATAATCCCAAATTCAGGCTAGGAGCTATGGTGGTATAAAAAATTTCAATAGACAGCAGCCAAGGGACCTTCATATTCCCTTTGTACTGACGGGTTAAGGAAGAGGGTTTTAATCAAACTCTTAAATCTTTAAATAGTAAAAATGCTTCACATGTCAATACTGTTATCTCTTAAGAACTTAGCGAATGCCCCACAGGTCTATCTAGCCCAGTGCTGTGTCTCCAACAGACCAGTAAGAGATGCCTGGCCAATTTCTATAGCCTATCCCCTCCTATTCCTCCAGTATCCAAAGCTCTTGAATTAGAGACGTTGGAGGGCAGTATTTTTTGGGCCTATTGTCCATAAATTTGACAAACCGTTTTTTGATCCCATCTGATTCTGTCTGTCTCCACTACCGCATGCAGCAGCAAGTGCCAGAAGTTCACCGCCGTCTGGAGCTGCACTGAGTTTCAAGTTTCTCTCAGTTCTTGTACTGGGGGAATTAGTGAACAACAGTTCCCTGCTTCCCATATCATGATTTCCTAAAACTCAGTCAGCTCTCCTTCCCCTGGCACAGGCTGTTCCGCTCTGCCATGAAGAATCCATCGACTTTTTACCCCCTCTTCCTACCACCTTTATCCATCTTTTACTGAATAGTCACCCATCCCTACTCCCAAGCCCCTACTTTCCAGGAAAAGGGGCTAATATTTTTTTTTTCAAAAAAAAGTTAATATTTCCCTTCTCTGGAGATTTTCAAGATCCACCTGGATGCTGTCCTGAGTGATGTGCTCTGGGCAATTCTGCTTTAGCAGAGGAGTTGGACTAGATGATATCTAGAGGTCCCTTCCAACTCTGTCTAATCCATGAATTTAAAAAAAAAAAAGCTCCTAACAACATTAGCTTAAATACAGACATAGTAATATCCTTACTAATATTCAATAACATCAAATATTTTTCTGGTTTTAAAAGCATTTTTATTTAATTAGGAATTCTCAGAAATATACCTATGTTTTCATGAGCATTCATAATAATCCTCTGATACTAGATGATTACCTATCTTACTCCTGTACACAAAAGCAGTCAGAGATGGTTTGTTTCCCAGAATGAAACAGGTATAAAGAAACAGAACTGAAACATATTTTTAAGACCTTTAGTTCCTTGCATAGGCCACAGCCAATTTAATCTTTTTTTTTTTTCCCCAGGCGTTTGCTCACACCCATTCCATGCTAAGGTGCAGCACTTCTTTCAACACTTCTGTTCATATATGGAAATACTACCTGTCACCATGAAATCATATGATGTTCCAATTACTCCTCCCTTTTCACAAGGTCTAAATATGTTGACCTGCTTTTGAATTCCACTTATGCCAAACAGTTCTCAAAAAACATTTCCTCTTTTTTGTTTCCCCTATCCAAAAATGTTCTTCATAATCGCTGTTATGAACAGAATGAAATATTTCTTCAGAAGCAAAAAACTAAAACCACCTGAAATTTGGATGCTATTTTTCAGTGTTTTCTTACAATCAACACCATTTTACCAAGTGAACAAATAAGGTAAGCTACAAGTTAGCAAAAGAAGTCATCATAGCAATTTAGCACTGATTGGAAAAATATTAATAGCCTCAGGCAAATCAGTCATTAACAGCTACTGATTTGGAGGGTGATATAGCATTAATAATTCAATTAAAACCACTTTTAGCAGTAAAAGCTTAGGGTTATTTATTTAACCAATTAGATCCTTTTTGGCAGCATCCCTGCTTTTGAATAAACCATGCATGTTCTTCAATTAATCACGAGAATTGAAAACTACAAATTTGCAGTCTCTACTTTCCAGTCAAAGAGATACACTGTGCAAGAAGCTCAAAAGACTGAAGGAGAAAATAAGCATAATTTACATTCTTTCTCAGTGGACAAAAGAGAACTGGCACTTGAAGATGTGCTAATTAGTGAAGCATGGCTACTGGTGCTTAACGATCTGTTCCTCATGCACCACTTTCTGAATCCACTGAGAGACAGGTACAAATTGCACCTATAAAAAGTTATAATCCATTAGCACGCATATGAGGTGCATCTTGCTACCACTAATGTTCAACAGTCCCCTCTAATCTGCAAGAGAGTTAGGAAGATGCAAATGTGTAACTAGAACACTAGACTGAATTAACACGCACGTCATTTAATAACAGTTGTATTTTATTCAGAAACCTCTGTGGGACAAGCCATTATGACCCCAGCAGTCTAAAGTCATGGGTTTTTTTCCAGTGTTCTGAATGCTTCAGTACTGGTCTTTCTCTCTCCAGAGAATCAGTACACATCTCACAGTCCATATAAACCACTTAATTCTCTGCCATACATTCTCAATTCCTTACAGTACCATCCAACTCAAATTCCGACTGGATCTCTTCTTCAGTGAGTCAAACAAACTAAACTCTCTGGAGTGCACTCACAACTGGCCTTACAAGCTGAATACTCAATTTTCTCTTATTCAGATTTGCTCTGCTAATTCGGACAAAAGCAAAAATTAGACACTACAAAGCAAACAATCTGCTTCTATCTGATAACTGAACTGGCCTTAGCAAATGGATAAAAGGAAAATATAAAAGACGAGGGAACTCACTTCTACAACTCATAATGAAGTTGTGTCCTTATAATTAAGTCGTTTGATATTTAAACTGGAATTTTATGTAAAAAACAGAAGGTGATGTTATTTACTTTTAATGTTAGTCAAGCCAGCAGTAATGCTTCATGTATTGAAAACCAATCTTTGTAAATATCATTTTTTAAAAAAAAGATTTCACCTTCATTACAGAGACCAGAATCTGTCAAACTCACTTCTGAGAGAAATCAATGAATACTAAAGCAATGTTGATCATATATATATATACACACACACCCCTCTGAAATTACAACAATAAACGCCCATCACTCCTCCCCCCCACAAAAAAAAACAAACCTGCCAAAGAAACCCACATCCTTCCCCCCAGCTTTTCCAGAGTAAACCAAAAATTCCACCTCAGAACTATTTATTTTAATCCAGGAGATTCCTAATGCTGGTGTGTGGGGTGTGTATTTGTTCATTTTATTCTGTTAATACATCATTTCCTCTGTACTGCTTTGAGGTTTTTTCAGTTTGGTTTTTGTTTTCTTGGTTTTAGGTAAACATTATTTAAGGCATCACTGCACCCCTAGCTAACCCAGCATTTTCAACAAAGTATGTTTATACCACATACATATCTAATCACCTAGCCATATGTACCCATTTTCTGAGAGAAAGCATTTGGGCAACTAGCATGAAAAAAGGACATTTTTGTCTTTGCACATGAAAAAAAAGCCAGACATCTAAGCATTTACTCCTATACACAGAAGCAAGCAGCTTTAGTCAAAGAAATGCTTCTGTAACTTAATGAACATCTCATTTTTTAAAAAATTCTCCTCCTATTTTAAATTAATCTGCTGGTTTTATTACCTATTAAATAAGCCCTCGGTGTAATGATTTGGTATTTAGTCAGACCAGTAATAGTTGTGGGTTGTTTTTTTTAGTGAATCCCCTTTGCTAGAAGAGCAAGGAAATTCTTCCAATCTCAAATGTATATATATATATATAAAAAATACCATACAAATACCATATGAAACAACATAGTAATTCTTTGCATCTCAGAATAAGAGATGTTCCACATCTAAAGTTTCTCTTTTCTAAGAATTCTAGAAGATACAGGGTTTAAGTGTGAATTCTGGGTCAAGAAGTTTGAAAACAATCATCAACAGATTCATACTAATGAATCTACACTGGGAGCACAACACGCATTTAGACAACATTGAAACATCAGCAAAGAACTGAAATGCAGCAAACGTTTAATAAGTCACAGCAACTATATTCCCATTATTAATTACTGTCCAGATATCTAGAAAGTATGTTATATGGATCCAATACAAAATCCCTAACAGAATCCATAACAGAAGACTAACTTTGACCTAAGACAAAACGCAAGGTAGGTGGAGGGCTGAATAACCAGCACCACAGTGACACCACCATACAACAAAGTACACATCTGTTTTAGGGCATACTTTTGGGTTTTTAAACTCTTCTCCTCAACTCTCATGAGGAAGGCAATGTGGTACTGCCTCCAGAATTAAGCTTCAGCATCTGTTCTGCTAAATGATGATGATTCTGTCCCACTGCTTCTCAGTGATGCCCAGACTAAGAGTGCATAACTCATGTGAATACATAACTGAAGCTTTCAAGCCACCAACACCAGGCTTCAACCAGCAGTTTTCTCCTTTCCACTTCCAAACAACTCATCTTCCTTTCCACTCCTAATTTTTGCCAGTGTTGTCCTTTTCCTGTCACAGTTGCTTCCCACCACCTGCTGTCTCCTATTCTGCAGGGACCTTATTACTACATGTTGTAAGCATCTGCAGCGGAACAGGCAAACAAGGTTTTCTTCCTCTTATTCTCCTTATCATCCCCTAAATAGAAGGGGAACGATGAAATATATAGTAATAATACGGATTAATCTGCATGGGATCCTAGATTTGAAGCCATTCCTTTTTCTTATTACGAGACAAAAAAGAATTGCATCAAACGAGTGGTGAAAAAACATGATTGATATGAGAGTACAGACCCGGAAATCAGACTGTTCACAGAGAAAGCAAACCTTAATTTTAACTGAAGAAACATGGTAGCTTTCACCCCAAGATTCTGAAAGAACTGGCCCATGAAGACACTGCCATGACAGCAAAGAGTTTTAACAAACAATCTATCAAAACAAACTAAAATACTGGGGTGAAAACAAAAAACCCACCTTCTATCTTAAGCAGGAGGAAAAAAAGCAAAGCAGCCCACGATCAGGAGCAGTCAGGCACACAGAGCTATTTTATTTCAAGATGGAACATGATAATTACCAGAAGTGGAAACACACAAGAAACCTAGGAAGGACACAAATGCAAATAAACCAGAAGAATTCAAATATGCATGTGTATGACATTTAAAGGAAATTTCATTCTTTGCCTTAGAGAACACTCTTCAGGGCGGAGTGAAATTTGGATGTAGTTTCTATAAAACCTTGCAGTAATCAGATAAAGCTACTTTATAAATAGCTATATATGATATGCAAAATACATTCTGAACATGAACATTTCCTTCAGTTTTCCATAATATCCACATACTGTAAAGCCTCAACAACAGGAATTCTATCTGCAAATTTGCTCTAACAACTTCTCTTAGCTCCACACCAATCTCTTCTCAGCAGTTTACAGGCCTTGCACAGTAGCTGTAGCATGGAAATTCCATGCTTCAGTTTTGGATTTATGCCTCATTCTTTCACTTTGCAACTGCTACTAGGCCTCCTCATGCTACCTCTTCTGCACGTTGAACAAGCACAGCTCTTTCCATCTCTTCTCTCCCTTGTGAGTGGGACTGAAGAGTCCCCCGACCACCTTGTTTGCTGTCCACTGAATTAATTCACGTGTATCAACACTCTTCCTTTACTAGGAGGCCAAAACCAAGCACACTATTCTACAAATGATCTAACAAGTGCCAAATAATGAGGAATAACCACTTCCCTCCACCTACTGGCTAGAGTCCCAATGACATAACCCAGGATGCTGTAAGCCTTCAGCATTGTCAGGGCACACAGCTGGCTCATGTTTAGACTCCAGTCAATCCACCTTCAGACCAACTAACTCTAAATGAAGTCATCTTAGTTGCCTTACAATTTTTATCTTCACAAAATATATTTATCCAGATATTCCCAGACACAGACCTGATGCTCTGGGAGAGAATATAAACTTTTTGATGAAAAACATTTCACATACAAAAAAAAAAAAAGGCTACGATAACAATGGACACATTGAAGTACTCTACGGGAAAAACAAACCACAAACCAAAAACCTTCACAGGTATGGTAGAACAAATAAATCAAAAGCTTTACACAGATCAACAGGCACCTTGTAACTGATTTTTCCACTTTCACAGTGCCTTTTGAGCAAGCTCAGAATTGTTGAAATGAATTTATTATATTATCACTTTGAGTGACTGTAGCACCTTGCCTTTCCGGTCAGAGGCTAAGGTCTACAGTTGCAGACAGATTTTCAAAATTATTTTTAAATAATCATCAGCCATTGTCCCTAAATTTTTAAACACTTCACAAAGTTTCTGCTGAGCCTGTGTATGCATAAATCACTAAGCAGGTCTAATTTCTAGCTCCAGTTTCTAACTTTACACTTGCATTTGACAAGAGCTTTGTTTTCCCACCTCAATATGCAGCAATTTCATTATTCCAAAGAATGTGAAAGTATGCAGGCATCTGAACAAGTCGTTAACAATTTAACAAATATACAAACACATTCTGAAGACTAACAGATAAAAAATATGTGATCAACTAAATTATTATGCTTGCAGGATATCCATAATTTCTTACTTCAATTAATACAATACATTTAAATAATTGACTTAAATCAATAAACATAAAATATTTTGTCTTCATGTTAGCATCTTGCAGTTCACTGGAACATAACAAGCCCTAATTAATCGCATAAATAGAATAAAAATCACCCATGTGAATGCTGGAATAATTCACTGTGCTTATAATTTGAGTTATAACATTTTTCATAGGAAGGGCATTTGCTTCCAGCTTCAACACTAAATATTTAAACTTGCAAAGTCTGAACTTCATGCCCCTGAAAAATTAACTTTACAAACACAGAAGGCTTTCACAGTAAATTTTCACATTGATCAATAAACTTCAAACAAATCACAGTCTTGGTCTCAAAAGTGTTGTCATAAAAATATCCATCACTTTGCAAATGCTGTTTCTTAAAAAATTTGTTCTAACTTTCTATTTGTTTTTTTTTTTCTTTAACTAGAGTTTAATCATTTAAACATACAGTATTCCTTGAGCACATTAAAACAAAATCCTTTTCAGAGGTCTGCATTACCAGAACTATGCCATAATTTCAACACCCATATATCATTTTATATGAAGTAAGACTCTTCTTACTCAAAGCAGTTTTTATGGCCCTGACACCACGATCCAGTGATGAAAGATAAAAACAATCTGGACAGTGGGCAAAGAAAGAAAAGCATTGCCACTGCTGCACTGGACTCTCATTACAAAACTGAACCTCCTCCAAAGCAGATTTCACTTAAGCTTCCGTTCATGTTAACGGTAATCTGGATTAATGGATGTAGAAAGAAAAAAAGCATCTATATGGATGCCTGTGCAGAATTCACACTGAAACAACAATGAAATATCTGCATGTCCTCCTGTTTAAATTGCAACACAAACCTTATATTCAGTTCTAAAATAATTGTGTGCTCATGACAGAATAACACCTTATAGTGACAACTGGGATGTGCTTTCAGGCCAAACACGGGCAAACAAAAGATTATATCTATGCAAGTACACAGCCTGATAGTGACAAGCATTCTTTGAAGACTTAACCCAGCGTTATCTCTGCAACACAAATAGGATCAACCCTTTTGACTAGATTTTTGAAGACTTCTGGTCTGCCAGAAGGTGTATTTAGAAATTCAGAATCTAGAATCTAGTGGAGAGACGTTCAGTAAGCGTGTGCAACGCCTTCAAACGAGGCTCAGCACTACCACTACCACGCAAGGTGAACACTACACAAAAATCACTGCCAACTCTAGCAACACAGGTCAAACAAGACTCAAAACTCATCCAAGAAGATCCTCTAGGTGTAAAATTTCCTAGCTGGAGAACAGTCACCTTACATGTGGAGACAGGGAGACCAATCATCTTGGGAGGCAAGCAGCCCCAGCCCTGGCATGGCCTGTGGAGGCAGCCCTTGCTGCAGGAGAGAATGCTTGGATTCTGAGCTGCCACCAGGACCCCCGGCCTCCCCAGGCACCATCACTCACAATGCCGTGAGGTCAGTCAGATCAGGGACTAAGCCAGCCAAAACCTACTCTTTCTGCTTCTGCTCTCCCCCATTTCTGGAGATGAATAAAATAAGCCACTAGGGACAATGAGTTGAAATGAATTACCAACAACAGTGTTGTAGTTGCCTCAGCCAGCGCAGGAGAAGGTTGGGGCTCCTGTGGTGAGGGTCCGGGGATGCCTCGTGACGGACACAGCAGGTTCCGGCTGGCTTCAATGGCCCCACCGCAGGGCACAGCTGAGCCCCTCAGCCACGGGGAAAGCCTGTGTCAGACAGGGCAAAAGGCTGCCCGGCAGCCAGGGATGAGGGCAACCTGGTGAGGGACAGCCCTGCCAGCCCGAGGGGAGAGCAGGAGGAGGGGAGGAGGGGCTCCAGGCACCCCCGCAGAGCTGCCCCTGCAACCCCAGTAGGGCAGGAAAGAACAGCTGGGTGGGCATCTGGCAGCCAGTCAAGGTGAACTCGCCATACATCCATCAGAAATATCATTAAACCAGCTGAAGCCAACAGTGAAAGCACACTGGAACACTCTCAAGTGTTGGTGTACAACCTCATGGTTCATCATCCGTACTCAGTGCAAAGGCACAGAGGTGCAGTGTCAAATTATCAAGCAAGAACATAATTTCAGGTTTCTGTGTAGATTTAAGCTCTAAGAGTTTTGGCAAATGATATTGCCAATGGTGCTGGCTTTTAAAAGACAAATCCAAATCTTACACACTTCAAAAAAGAAAATCCCCTAGTTCTTTCTAGAAAAATTGTGGCTATAAGACAGCAAAAACAAGTCAGAGACTCAAGGTCACATATAACATCTGCAACTATTTTAAACTCATTAGATCCCTCCAAAATAGGCCGTTTGTTTGCCGCCTATCTTCCATATTTTCAGAATAATATTTTATTTAAAAATACTTTGGTTTTTTTAATCAACAGCAATATTTTTCCATTCTTCGCCCAAGAGTTCATACTCCACCACTATTAATCCAGCATCCACTATCATAATTTCTATCATTTTCAAATTAAATAAAGCTTTGATTTCAATAAAAAATTCCTTCCATTTCTGTTACAGGCAACCATGCCCTCTGACAAATCAGCTGTCCCAAAAGGATTCACAACCAAATTAGTAAGCAACTCCTAGAAGGCTCCTAGAAGCCTTCTCCAGTGACCCACTATGAAGTAGTAGTACTTAGCTGCCAAAAAAACTTGGTAGATTGTTAACATGCTGCTGAGCCCCTTCAATGCAGGAACATCTGCTGCCTGACACAGGAAGGGAGAGTGGAAATGCCGAGACCCACCCATCATTTCTGACACAAACGGGTAAGCTAAAATTCCTGTATCAGAAAGGATAGTTTAGTTTAGTCCTATCTAAGAACCACTCAAGCCAGGTATTTTAGTGGCACTACCTTTTTAAGTAAATTGACTTTTGCTAGCCTGACTCGTCATCATCTGAATTGACGATAGTTTTCTCCATTACTAATAAAAGTATTTCCATTACTTAAGGAAACTTCATCGAGAAAGGTATTGAGTAACTGGCAATGTAATCTGAAAAATGTTATACTACCATTTACATGTCCAAACTGGTTAAATTTACTCCTTAAAGAAGCAGTTCATCCATAATAAGGGGAAAATTAAGCACTTTAGCTATACTGACTTGAATGCTACAGAGCCCCAAAGTGGGTAAAATACATATCATTTACATATAAAGAGTTGGAACTACTCACTACGGGGAAAGTAACAGCTGATGAGGTTTCAAAATAGGGAATTGGGCTAAACCCCTGCATAAATCTAAAAACTAGAAAAGGGGGAGCTAGGCAGCTCATGTTAATTGCAGTAATTTTATTATTTAAGTACTTAATCCTAATGTATATGCTGTCACAAAAGTCTATAGGAAAAATCACTGACTTAAGTGAGGTCCAAAAATAAGGGGTGAAGAAAAATGGAGGGGGGAAAAAAAGATACTACCAGTCGTGTTTTTCCCCATCCACTTCTTGACTCCTCAAATGTAGTAATTCTGTTCTAGCCTTAGGGCTGCTTTCAGTTGGACTGAACTGCTGCAACTGCTACTGCATACTGGTCATACCAGTATGCTGGTATTTATTATTTATTATCATTATTACCAGTATTACCCTACTGGTATGACCACTATGCTGGGGGTTGCAGAATAAAACTGTGTCAAATTTAAATGCAAGATGAAGAATGCAGTAGAGCACTACGCCAATAAACTCTGCTGAGTAAATTATTTGGGGGTAGATGTTGCACAGCAGCAAGAGTATAGGCAAGGGAAGAGAGGCCAGCCCACTAACTCAGCCAAGGTGGGAGAAGGTGGATCAGAAGACAGCAGCAGCTGTTTTGGAGAGGGGTAAACAACAAGAGCCAAGCCTACTTGAGATGGGCTTGGGAATCCCTGCTCTGACCAAATGCTTTCCCCCATAACAACATGCCTACACTACCATGCTGAAACCTAGTGATCTCAGAAAAAACCCTTTGTCTGCACATAATTTGCCACAAGTGGGTCCTGATAGAATAAAGGCAGGGTTATAACATAGGCATTCAGTAGATATCTACTACTTTTACAAATGCAATATATAAGAAAGATTTTTTAAAGTTAATAATTTTATTTTTAATATACTGTTTTCCTTTAATATGCACAATATTGAGAATCGCAAGAATATGTTATTGGATTTTACTTACAAGTTTATTAAAAACCTGCCAGCACTTGCATTTAGGTTGCTTACTAATTCCAAAGTTTTCAATTGTTTCAACTAAATCCATTAGGATAGTGCTAACAGTTTAGTACTTTTAAGCAAGAAGGTGTCTAAAAAGTTAATGTGTTACTAACATTTTACTAAAAGGTGGTTTTCCAGAAAGCTGAGAGGGCAGAAAAATGAATTAGATGAGCAAACTAGGGCAGTCGCTACAGAGAAAACTGATTCACTGCCCCACCAGCCCCAACTCACTCCCCCACCCCCCAACCCACAAGCTCAGGTCCAAATGACTATAAGATTTTAATTTAATTGCATAAAATATACAACTATATTATTATAATATAAAAATAGTTGGTTTACATTTGAATGTTCTCATATGTATTCATGGAGAAATTTACACAAATTAGTTTTGTATTGGTTTCAGTATTCTGCAATATTAAAAAGGGGTTTATTATTAAAAAAGATGCAGCAGACGAATGGGAACACATGGTTATTAAACATTTTAAACATGTTTTCCTTTTAATTTGGTGATTGGTTCCTGAATGGGTTTTTGGGACAGCGATATATAGATATATATAAAAAATACTATCTTGTCTACATGTATCAAGATACATACTGAAGTTATCAAAAAGATCTTCCTAATATTTTCTGAATCATAATTTATGTCAATTTATACTTGTTAATTTATACTCAGACTTATTGGTCATTTTTTCTTCCAGGTACCAAGAAAACAACTCAAGAGCTACCAGGTCTTTCATTGTGGCCTGTATATTAACCATTCTGATTCATTTTAAAAGAGAGTTTTTACAGAGAAGCCAAGTAGAATTTCCTCCAGGAGAGATACAGACATTTGAAAGTATTATCCTACTAGCATCCCATCTTTTACAAACACTAAACAAACTTGTGGCTTCACCAATAAAAGGTTATTGTGTTTCAGGGTACTTTAGAAGCATCAGTCTTATGTAAGGATGCAAAGTCTTAAGTATATAAATGCCTTTTAAGAATAATCTCAACTTTATGCAATTTTTTTCCTCCAGAAATCTTAGACATCACAGCAAGTTATACAAAAGTGAAATGTCACTGATTAGCAATCACTGACTAAAAGTAGAGAGTTCTCACACCAAAGGAATGTTTATTCGCTCACAAATTTATATCTGGGTTTTGCACATCAAACTTTCTTTGATCTTTCTTAACCTTTTGCAAATATGTTACTATGTATACTCTTCCAAAACATAACCAAAAGGCCTATAATCTGTATTTTATAGATAAACTCTTTAGAGATTTATCTAATCCCTGTTCTTAACATGTCTAAATCTTTAACAGAGAAAGCCTGGATCTAGGTACTATATTTGTTTGAGGCATATATAGACGTGAGACAACAAAGTTAAATTTTGTGAAATAAAAACCACAAAGAACACAGGAATTTCCTTAAGAAGGAATGTATATGCTTTATCTTTCACTGGAAGTATCTACAAACAAAATATGACTTATTCCAGGAAAGCTGAAAACACAGTTCTGGAAGATTTATAATTATCTTCAGCAAACACACTACCTGTGATGAATTAGATCAAAACCATTAAACACGAATGCACATTTTTTGTAAGTGAAGACAAAACTTTTTAAACCAGCTTAACGTCTTTTGCTGCAGAACAATTTCATGTTCCATATGAAGAATCATAAATTTCAGATTAATTTAGCTGTTCAAGGTTATTAATTTGTGGCAGTCATTTCGCAAATTCAATATTATATCTAAAGGTTAAAAAATATTGTCAGCATATGTTAGTTGCAAAGTCTTAAAATTAGTTCAGAAGTTTTGAAACAATAATTTCAATCAAACTATCAGCAACAACAGCAGCTGGGCTGATATTTAAGTGTAATTTTTTAAAAACACATTTCCATTGCTGTTCGTTATATTTAGCATAAATAAATAGGTCCCTGCATTTCAAGCGATGAAGTTACGATGCCTGTAGCGCAGCTGTTTGCACAGGATCATTCACTGGCTCAGGCCAGGCATTCTGGCACTGAGATATTAATATTCAACTCGACAGATTAACATAAGCAGAGGCTGGCGAAAAAAGATGAGTGGAAAGGTGGGAGTGTAAAGTATATAGAAAATGACATCTATGTTTAGGACGTGGTTAGTTTCATTATCTATGAAGTTATTGATCCTGAGTGAGGAAGCAGCTGAGCAAGTGTTTTAGGCAATGCCATTAGCAGCCATCTCGTGATTAAAAGAATACTCATGCCCTTAGAGGAAACTGGAAAGCAAAAGATACTTTGGGACTTGAGAAATACCCATTAAGAAGAATCAAAAGAGAAAGTTAAAATATTTGTGTCTGTGTGTGCCAAGTCTATGGTGGATTTTTTCATACAGAAAATTCCACATCTTCAAATACAAGTTTTTGGACATATTTTCCTACTGTTCTCATTAAATTTCCTCAAAATGAGTAATGTTGAAAGATGTTCTTATTTCTACATTTCCTGCGTACCAGGAAAAGAATAAGTATTTACATTCTGTGAAACAGAATACTAGTTTAGACCCAAAACGTCACCTGCTGGGAAACCAAAAGTTTAACCTGATTCTACTGAACAAACTCCTTCATTTTTTTTTTTTTTAAAGCATAATTCTTTTAATCATTGGCCCAGTCCTTCTAATCTCATTTGTACCTTTACCACTTATTACCCTGGGTTATTCCAAGCTCCTGCCAACACCACCTTTCTGGTCTCTTTACTTGAAGATACGCAATTGACAAGCAATAGAGAAATCACTTTAGTTTGAATTATAAACCAAAGTCTGCCATTCCTCATTCCCTAAATACCCATAAATTAAGCTGTAAAGGACTTGAAATTCACAAGGTAAATGTAGGATGTAGGATAAACAGAGTTCCTTATCTGCAACACGCTGTGGCCAAAGTCTCAGTAGTGCAGCAAAAGGCTTCACACTCACCATCTTTAAGCTGAGGGCAGGGCTTGTTTACACAAGGAAATGCCCACACAATTCTGTGGCTATGGTTATTGGGGAATGTCTCGTAAATAGTTCAGAAAAAAATGTTCCTTTCTTCTTCTTGTATACTGCTGCAAAACATTTGCCAGTGGAAACCCCTGGTTGACTTGATCAGGGCAGCATTTCACTGAATTTTCAGAGTTCATCTGTGCTGCAGACATACCAATTTAGCTCTACGTTGGTTAGTATAGGTATCAATAGCAGGGCAGGCATGAATCTGGTCACGTCCCTGCAAATCTAAACTAGGGGTAAAGCTCAAGTCACTAGTGTTTCCAACTTATCAGACCCTGGAATAGATATACAAAAACCAGCCTGGGAATATCTGTGTGCACATCAGTCACATGTGCCCACCACAGCATGGTCCTACCCAGGACTTTGTACCTACAGAACTAATATTTTGCACCTCAGCATGACTCACTGTTACTAAAGCTATTACTGAGAAAGGTCTTTACAAGTATTTTGATTTTATTAACAAGTACTTATCCACTAGTGCTCAAATATTATGATTAGAGAAGCCATAAAATTTCAACATACTAAACAATGATTTATTACAATAAAGGAGTTATACCATGGGTCCTGAGACAGCTGTTACACAACTGAAGCCAAATTTGATTACTCAGCTCCTCTCTGAACATTTACCTTAATTATTTTTTTAATTTTTTTTGTACTTTTTGGAAAAACCTATATTTTTACACCTTGATTCACAAACACTCAAGATAAAAGTCTGCCTGTGCTTTCAAAGTGTATGTTAATGATTAATAGTAAATAATAAATACACATGCCAAAGTAAATTCTACTTTTATACCAGTATGATCATTTTGGTTATTTCTAAATTATCAATCTTTTAATCTGTTTCACTAACATGCTTCAGGAAAGTCTTAAGCTCAACCTTTCCTACTTTTTAGCCCTCTGAAATCAGGATGAATGTACAAGTTACTCCTTTAACATAATATGACATAATTCTATTTTAGAAGCAGTTTGCCTGTTTGAGGGATTAAAATACCTTCTCTATGAACCACAAAGAAAAGAAATGAGTAAAACCCAAAAATCTTCCTGCTCCAAGCAGACACTTCTAGATACGCCAGATTTATCTTGTAATCAGCCACACCCAATCATGTATTTCTTTATTCATTTCACCAACAAAATATTACCTCAATATACTATTAACTGTCACATTCCCATTCTACTCTTTTTTTTTTTTTTTTTTTAATATGTCACTATTACAAATAGCTTTCCCCTTGAAGGCTGCAAAATAAGATTACTTTTGTGTTAAGGGGCAGTTTTGGACACATGGTGTTACGAACGAGTCAATGAAAATGTGCCCTGGTTTCAGCTGGAATAGAGTTAATTGTCTTTCTAGTAGCTGCTGTGTTTTGGATTCAGTATGAGAACAAAGTTGATAGCACATATTGTTTTAGTTATTGCTAAGTAACATTTATATTGAGTCAAGGACTTTTTCAGCTTCCCATAGAAGCCTAGAGGGAGCATAGACAGGACAAGCTGCCCGTATCGTGGACGTGATGCTCAGTATATCAATGGGGGCTGGCTGGGAGACAGGAATCCATCATCACTGTTTGGGATGGACTGGGCAATCAATCATCAGGTGGTGTGGTATTATTTTATTTTGTACATTCTTTTACTAATATTAATACTATTACTACTTTCCTCTTCTGTTACTGTTCTATTAAATTGTCTTTATATTGACCCATGAGGTTTTTCTCTCTTTTTTTCCTCACTCTTCCCCCTACCCTATCCAGGGAAGGTGGGCAAGTGAGCAAATGACATTCATATAAAAGGCCTTGAGGTCTTTTTTTTTCCCTTTCCCTTCAAAAATTACTTAATTCATCTCAATGTGCTTTTTTTTATAAAAACAGGTAGAAGACTAGAAAACATATTCATGTTTGAAAATGTCTGAATAGAGTTACATTTTGATTACCCAGTTGCACAATGATGACTTCATTTCTGGCTTTTTTCTTTGTATGATAAAAATGTGTAAGGAAATAGTTAAGCAAGCATGAAGAAAAACACAATATTGATTGCATTCTACAAAAAGACCAGTACTTGTTTTTGATTTCCAAAGAGAGTGAAATGACTGGGTGGTTACCACAGCATTTCATAACCAAGACTTCTCCCAAATCAGGTTTCAACAGTTAATTTAGGTGATTTGTTTTGTGAATATGTGAACACAAGTGCTACACACAGTAGTACTCAAGTGGATGACGTAACAGAATTGTTTTACTTCTGATGACGTTGGATTTGGAAAAAAAAACAAAACACATATCAACAAACTTATCTATGAAGCTCAGAAATCCAGTAATTTGAACTGAACATTAGAAAGCTATTTTTCCATTAGAAAACTATTTCTTTAGAGTCAGCTAGACAAAAGATTCCTGGATGTTCTAAAAGAGGACAAAATACGCTTTTCTCCTGTCTCTGTGTGTGTTGCACAGTCATACTATGTTTTCTAATGACTACACAAGTCCCCTGCTCAGCACTGAGCTCCATTTTTATTATGACACAAGTTTGCACTGAACAGTCCAGTCCACAAAACAGGCACGAGAATGTTTCATGTGGCACAAACCAGAGGCTGATTATAAAAATAAAGTGATAGGCATCACAGTCAAGGAAAAAAGTATGTAGGGAGTAACTGCAGTCAGGTCCCTTCCTTGTACCTCCTTTCCATCTGCCCTGGAGTCGTTCACCAGTGGGATACAATCTGCAGATGTGGCTAGCCCCCAGACTGGCAGGCTGAAGAAGGGTCAAGAGTAGGGGGGGGAAGCATTGTGGCCCTTCTCATTATTCTTCCAGACAGCATTACACCCAGCCAGGCATCAAGGACACAAACATGAAACGTTCACAACTCATTCATTCCCCACACCCACAGAAGTCTGCAGAGGGTTTTATGAGAAAAGCAGCTGGACTCTCAAGGACAGTTTGCTTCTACAACAAACTCTATTTTAAGGTCTCATCGTAACGACTACCTATAAGGTTTTATTTTCAATGTTCACTTCCAAAAATAGCTGGTTGGTTTAGAACCAACTTTACTTAGGACCTTAAGGGCACTACAAAAGGCAAGAACAATCAACAGTTCGTTTTGGCAAGCCACAGCTACTGAAGTTTATTCCATGCAGGAGGATAGGGCCGAAAAGCACTTTATTTCAACTTAGTGAAATTTTATTGATTTTTCAAAATGAAAACTGCTAAACGGATATTTTTGTTGCTTTATTTTGACAGAAGCTAGCAAGCTTTTTTTAGAACAATATTGTCAGCTATACAGCAAAAGCTACTGGGGTTCACATTAATGGATTACACTTGCCACACAGATGAAAAAAAAAAGTAATCAAAAATATTATTTCCACCATCAAAAGTACATTAATGCACACCGAATAAGAATCCCTCAATGTTTATCACCTGTAGGCACCTCTGTATTTTTATTTTTTAAGCTCTCTTGGATCCCACTGGTCACAAAAATGCCAGACTATAAGTACAAGAAGCTTTGTTAAATCAGCTCAGTGAATGTACAGACAACCAAAATACAACTTTCCATACAGTATCCTCACTCTGTGCCATTGTGCCTAAATCCTTGGTGGGAGAAGGCTGCTACTGAAATGCAACACAGACAGAAAAGGTACCGTATAGCTTACCACGAGCAAAGTTCTTGCAGGTCATGTCTACATTAGGAATGCCTTACCAGTATAGCAAATCTACCCCTTCTACTTAGGGTGTAACCACCCTGGCAAAGACATCATAGATGGGTGAGGTTGGCAGGGACCTCTGTAGGACATCTGGTCCAGCCACTCTTACAGAAACCTCAAGAACTCTGGCTTCCTTCAGCTGCTGTATCATCCCATGGCACAAACGAGAGACGGTGTCTGCACAAAGCAGTTAAGAGGAGTTAAGAGGAGGCAGAGCAAGGGTATAAGCAGCAACATAAGAAGTCAGGATATGGAACATATAGGTCTGCACATGCCGTCATTTCTGGTCAGTATAAGAAGAACTGTGCCTGCGGAAACAGAATTTCCCTAGAGTTAACCTAGGACAAGGGCAATGGCTACATCTGGAATCCATGGCAAAATATAGAATAGAAACAAAATACAGAATATAAGGGGGTTCCTACAGAGCCTACTGACATGACTGCAAAAGCATTACCTTCAGGCATCTTTAGCTCAGATCCCAAATGCTGTGTTGCACATCTAAAATTCTGAAGGCCAGACTGACACTTAATAACAGTAACAATAACGTTATGGTATACAACCATTATACTTGGCTATTCTTCACTTACTGATTTATGAGGCAAAGATGACCTGTTCAGTCCTCTGGAAAAAAACAGAAACTTCGTAGGAAGAAGTGGATTTTCTCTTTTTAAGAGGCAACGGCTTCATCTGCAGATAGATAAATAACAGGATGAGGAAAATATATGGGATGTGACGCTCCATTAGCAAACATCGCATCTGTTACTGGTATTTTAATATCTTCACTGTCACCCTGAAGCATACCATGTGCAATTAAGAGGAAATTGCAATGCAATTTTTAAAGTAAATTATTGTCAACAGGCATACAGCACTAAGCTCAATGCAAATCATTAAATCAAATCAGCACCAATTTAAAAAGTTTTGATTAATCCTCAATTCATTGCTCTGCTATTATAATATGTTATTAAACGCACCCACCACTTAAAGACTCCCTCATTTCATTTTTAATTACAGTAAATATTGATTGCACGGGTGGCCTGGAGACAACTCCAAAATGTGCAACTGTGGTCCCTGAAGGCAGAGCTTAGTGACAGTATTCTGTTCCCATGACTGCCCTTCAGACAGAGTCAGTGGAGGTATAAACACTCAATATATTAAATTACGGGTTAAAATGCATACCTACTTGGATTGTGCTCAATTAAGCAGAGAAATTTGTTACAGCACACATTTTTTTGTAGAAGCCTTAATCAATTTTATCTTTAAAAGCTATTGCAGAAACTGTTACAAAGCAGCTCTGAAGGCAGTCTGAAAAGTGAATCACAGTCTCAGAGTACAACTAAGAACACTGACCACCATCAACTTTCTTCTCCCTGGTTCTTCTGAAACCGAATTTTAATTTTCACAGAAATAGGTTAAACAACCCTGTGAAACACATCCAGAAGATTACCTTGTGTAAACACAGTGTACACCTCCTGACAAATTCTTTGGAATGATGCTGGTCTAACTACGGGCTCCAGCATGGTTTGATTTAAAGGCAACACCAGCATTTGCCAGATAATTCAGTCACACCTCAAAAACCCAGTTCCATTGGAAGATTTTAGAGCACGAATGCCACACCTGCACACACCAAACCAATATGTTTAAAAAATGGACCTGAAACCAGACAGCTAAAAGGTCAGCATAGGGCAGAAATTAATTCATGCACAAGTAGTAGCTCATTACATAAAAGTGCCATCAGAGCAACTTGCAATTTGATTGCCATCAGAATATAATTATAATTTCTTCTGAACATTTTTATGTAGTTGCATGTGCTCGATTAGAAGCCACTGAGGCTACATCTGCACAATCTGATTAAATAGTACCAATAAATATTCCCAGGCACTGGAAATTTCATTATCCATAATGTTTTTTAGAATGATCCCCAGCACAGCTTCCCATCCCAGCTAGCTATCATTCATCCCAACACCTCCTACACATGCTCCAGGAGCCAGCAGTACCCAGGAAAAATTCCATACATACAGTCCCCCTTCTGAAATCTGGAGAGTTTAGCAGTATCGGTGCAGGACGTCTTGTGCCATTTGGCTTCAGTGTGAGAGAGTGGTCCTGGGCACGCTCACTTACAAGTAGAGATGCATCCTCAAACATTTATATTTTTGCAAAATCATCATTAAAGGGAAAGTGGAAGCCTATGTTTCTCCTAAAGGAAGGCAAAGCAGAAAACCTCAAGGCAACTGACCCATCAGCCTATAGCAAAGAATTGATTCATCTATATCTTTCTTGCTATAATCAACTACAGATGGGATTGCTATTTGTCTGTCATTCGTTTCAGTGGCCAGTCCAGCCCAAACCACAGTAGACTATAACATACCTCCCAACCCAAAACACCATCACACATGTGGAACGTCAGGAATTACTAAAATAGACTTCCAGTAACCATATATGCCAAGCAGCAATCTACATGGAATTTTAAACTAACCACTTTGTTTCAGGACGTTGATACAACGTACTAAAGCACCATTGGCGGACTGCAACTTGTCTTCCCTCTTACAGTCAGCCATGACCGTCAGAAAATGAGCAGGCTCCTTCTGTCAATTGTTTGAGGAAGGAGGTGGGACAACAATTAAAATTTTTTGAAGTCCATCCATTTATGCACTCTAAAGATTGAACGCATTTCAACCAGGAACAAAGTCTCTTCCATGCTTTTTCCATGTTTGCTGATTCCAAATTAAATACAAAGAGGAAAAAAAAAAAAAGTATGTGTATGCGTGTGCACACATTAAGGAAACTAAGGCCATGTCTTGCTCGTGTGTGTGTATGCTCAGAACAGCTAATATGAGTTTCCAAAATGCTACAGATCAAGCTCAGCTTTACTGCAAGTTCATATGATACAGTACGCACAAAAAATCTAATTAGATTTTTTTGAACTTTGCTCTCATTAAAGTACCTCAATAAAGCAGCCAAATCTCCAGAAGTGCTCAGCAGTAAGTGGACTACATTTTTTGTGGGGGTGCTGCTGGATGCTGAGAACTTTCAGACAAGGCAAAGCAGCTTGATCATAGCGTGATCATTTTCGCCATCTGGTGCAACAGCAATTGGCTCAAGAGTGAATAATAATTATAGCAATGGAAGTCAAAACTGTAATGCTGGCATAAACACAGGCTAACATGGCAACACTGTCACTGTCTGGCACAGCACTCGATCACCTTAGCATCAAGCTCAGGCTGCAGAAAGCTGCCAATCACCATGGATCCACTTGGAATTGGCATTTCACACAGAAACCTTCTCTGCCAGCAGCTCTTCCATAGGCTCCTCCCTAGTCTAAGGTTTACCTCTAACTCATCTGTAACTATAGCCATATACCCTTGAAATGAGAAAGGCATTAAGCCACCAAAAATTAATGAGCCAACAAGAAATAATCAAAGGCTATTTTTATGGACAAAACTTTTCCCCAATAATAAAGAACACATTGTACATGACTATACTATATACATTTTGGAATGATTCACTTCATTCTATTTCTAGTCTAGTCTTTTGGAGTCAACATCCATTAGCACTTTTTCTTTAGTTTCACTGGAAAGTAATCCAATGCGTGTAATCCAAGGTTTCTTCAAATTGCAAGTTAAACAGTAATAATAAAGAGATAGTCCTGAGTGGTGTAGCTGAAGCAACTAACAGCAATGTAGGCACAAGAAACCCTCACAGGCGGCTTCCATGAGAAACAGCTCCCCGAAAGCCAACAGCAGTAGCTCAAATCTGTGTTCAGGTCAGACTGGTACATACCAGATCCTCTCACCTCACATCCTGTCTTACTGTGTTTAAAAATACACACCCTTCCCCTCAGCTGCACAACCACAACCCACACCACCTGCATACTCTAATACTCCTCAGACTGTGAGCATAATTGGTTATCCCCTGTTACAGCCAGTGGGCTGTTACCCCAGAAGGAGAAAGGAAAGCAATCCCAAGTGCCCAGCTCCCACACTGGCCCACAGAACAAGCAAACAGCAAGGTCAGACAGGCTGGCTCGACTCTCACATTCCCTCCTACCCAACACGGGGCTGGAAGGGTGGCAGCGTGGGGTGCTCCTGTCAGCTGTCCCACAGCTAATGTGGCCCCTGCACCGAGGTGACCTCTACAGATGATCAACCAAAATGATTTCAGTGAAATACGAAGGAGTGTCCTTCAGGCACTGTAGACAAGACAGGTTTGGGAATCTGAATAATTATATTTTCTTATCATTCGTATTTTATCATATTGTCTTTATAAAATATTAAAGCGAGAGACAAAGCATGCAAGAGTTTATTGCTATACTATTCCTCTCCTTACTCACCATTGTCTTTATACCCTTCCCCATGTTGCTCTTTATCCATCCCCTCTTCCCCCCCACCTCCTGCCTCTGCTCTGCACCAGCAAAGCTGCTACAGCCGGTGGGATGTCACTGCCAACTACCAAGGCCATCTGACACCTCACATGATAAGATCCTGTCTTCACCCACTTGGACTGCAGCCTCTTGTGACAACTGCAGGCTGAACAGTTTAGGAAACTTTCAGCTGAACAGTATAGTCACTGCCTGGGCCAAGGCTATAGCAAATACAGGGCCCAGCACATGCTAAACCATTCTGAAGACTATTCTCTCAGATACTCCGCTGCTCTTGGCAGCAGAGGAAGGACAGGGCACCAAGAGTCTTTCTAGCACTGCTGTGAATTCTACCTAAATTTGCTGTATAGTCAACCAAGGTACCTGAGCTAAGTGAAGTGCTTACTGCTGCCAGAACAGAGGGACCGGCTCCCCCTTCACCCTCACTTTGTCCACTCTTTAGATTTCACTACAATACTTTTCAAGCCAGTCCATCCCTCTGAGAAACAGAAAAATTCTTCAATTTTCGGGTGAGTCAGGTCACTAGCTAAGCAAGTCTGCTAAAGAGAGGACAACGCAGGACACAGCCCTTGCAGTGGCAGCAAGCACACAGATAATCTTGGAGGTGTCTTGTCAAGCTGCATCTTAAGTCAGCCTGGAGAAGCAAAAGCAATATCTATTTCACTAGGTACTTCCTAGTGACTAACATTTGCAACACCATCCAACCTTAGTATGTTTGTGTAAAAGCAAAGAGAAATTCTGATGCAATATTTTTACAGTTCTGCCATTTCAGTTTCCCTCTGCTCTGGCACAAAGGCCGGAGATAATGATCTTCCACCTTAATCAAATTGTTACAGGGTTAAACTTCACCACCTAAGATTGAATGTTGCCTGAGAGTTATTAAACAGATACTATCATGGAGTTCTCTAGTAAACACACTGAAAAATTGCTACCATTTAAAGAGCTTTTAGTTTGGAATATTATGAATAGCTTTTAAGTGGAAATGAGAAAACAGAAAACCTATTGACATTCTTCACATAGAATTTCCACCATTTGTTAGTCACATATTTAGACATTTTGCATTGAATAAGCGTGTTGAGTGATGGGAGCTCAAATGTTACTTATCTCCTCTACATACCACTGCTACAGAACACTGTTAATACAAAGAATGTCACCTCTGCTCTGTAGATGTTCAGGAGGAAAAAAGCAAGATAGCATTGCAGTCACATAAATAACTTGTCTAGCAATCTCCACAGTCCTGGCCACGTTCCAGGCCTTGTGCTACAAGCTGATCCCTCATCATCCGCTGGTGAAAACAAAAATGTCCAGAATGATCTTGAGTGGTACCTAGCATGTTGACTCTTTACCCCTGTCAATGCAACACTTTCACTCCAAGGGGTGAAGTCTTTCCCAGTCAAACTCTGGCTCCTTTGGAAAAGCTGTCAACCAGGTGTATGGCCCAGCTCTTGGAATACAGTCCAAATTCAGTGAGATCTTTTCTTCTCAGAGACTAGTCCTTCTGGTCCCTTAAACTCTAGTTGGTTCACCTATCAAAAGTGAAAGGGTCCAAGCTCACTACTGCTTCAGAAAATAAGAAGTATAACCATTAAACACCATGTTTTATTTCTGAAAGTTTCCAGATCATTTTAGCTGAATTATCCTGGACCATAAACTCCATATGTTTGGAAAATAGCAGCACATTGTACTTCAACTAAGATATATGCTTCCTCCACATCTCTCTCTCTTTAGGCTAAAGTCAAATGCCACAAGACAAATACATATATTATAAATCACAGCCTTCAACACCAACACTTGGTCAGCCTGCTTACACATGGATGTTGCAGAGCATGCTGGCTCATAAGGTGCTGGTGGAAGCCAGACCATAGATCCAGCTGCACTGAGGAGGAAACTAAGACAGGAAGGCAGAGATGCTCCTGCACTAACAGTGACTCTCCCAAGACACCCAAGGATTAAAAGAAGCTGCTTGGTAAGAAAGTAAGAAAAAATAGAATGGTAGGAAGCTATTTAGAGAGAGGAAAATGGTTCGGTTGAGACAGCATCTCCTAAAAAAAGGCACAAGAAGAGAACTACTGGGGTTCACCTGACTTGAAATTCAGATTCTTATGGATGGCTGAAGAGATCATCACAGCCACATAAAGCTTATGAGGGGGAAAAAACACAAGGGTGGGGAAATAACAATGAAGATCTTCTTGTCTGTTAGGCCTGAGATAAAAGGAAGGAGAAGAGGACAAAACAAACTTTGACAAGACAGCAGAGATGGAACAGAAAATAAATTGAAAAGGTTGGACTGTGAAAAAAACTGAAGGAAAAAAAGAATAAAAGTCAGATGATCCACGGCAATGAGTTTGGGATTAGCTGGAGCAGAAAGGAGGGAGGGACTGTAAGGAGACAGAACAGCAATGCTTCAGGAGAGGATGTCATGACTGGCCAGCAGAGAGAATAGACATGACACAGAACGTCTGCAAAATGGGCTGGCTAGATGAGCAAAACCAAGGCACTGGTGAGGGCAAGACTGGGACAAGCTTAAGAAGCAGAAGAGGTAGGATAGAGTTACTGGTCTGCATTGGCAATAAGCAAAAACAAATAATCTTGTGACCTGCATAGTAAAATCCATATAGCAGGTGTATTGGAAACCAACATTTTGGCCTTTCCATATATAAAGGAGGCTTATAAGAAAGGTGGAGAGATACTTTTTACAAAAAAAAAAAAAAGAGTAAGGGGCAATGGTTTTAAACTGAAAGACTTAGATTAGACATAGTGGGGAAAATTCTTTACTCTGAGGATGGTGACACACAGGAACAGGCTGCCCAGAGAGGTGGTAGATGCCCCATCCCTGGAAGTGTTCGAGGACAGGGTGGATGGGGCTTTGAGCAACCTTACCTAGCAGAAGGTGTCCCTGCCCATGGCAGGGGAGTAGAAAAGTTATCTTTAAACGTCCCTTCCACCCCAAACCAGTCTATGACTCTGATTATTTCCAGCCTCCACTTTTTCTCTCCTAAGCAAAAAGCCCTAAAATTCACTGGCCACGTTCTAGTCTATCCCAGAACTGGTTCCCACAGCAGCAAATCAGTTCACCTATCAAATCATCCAATAACTCATGTAAGGGTAGCCTGCACCACAGATTTAATCACTAATAACAACCCATATCACACACTTCTCACACAAATACGCATGATGCCTTTCTTCTAGTGCATGCAGTTGGTCTGCTGGATTGAAAAACAATCATAAAGATGGGATTTATACACTTTTTTGCAGAGGGACAGAGAAGTAAGGAAAAAGAACAGAGTTTCACAAGTACAAGAGTAACACTGGAAAACTGGCCTCTTGTAAACTTCTCCTTTGATCTTACAGTAAGCCTAAATATGTTATTTAGTGCAATCACATGACTACAAAATATCAGGGTTTCAAAACCAAGATAAGACAGGGCTGTCAAACAGGGTCAGTAAAAACAAATTGAAAACCATGTACTCAAGAGGGTTTTGTGGGTTTTTTTAACCTTATCTAGATAAAGATGGTTTTAAAAATTAAAAAAAATTAAAAATCAGCCAGTAGGACAAAAAAATAACCTGGCACCAGGAGAACATTCCTCTGGCACAGAATATGTATTCATATTCATTCTACAGAGACTCCAAAACCCTCCTTAAAGCAGTCTCTAAAGTTATGTATGATTTTCCATCCTGATAAGTTAGCTTCCTGACAGTGTTTAAAATAATCCTTTATTACCTACTCTTCATATTTTCCTCTGTTTTCATTTAGTCATCATATGATCATCAACTACATACATTTTGTGTGGTTGTATAGCATATATTTCCTGTCATATCTATATTGCTCTCTACTCTTTGCAGTGCTTAAAATTTTGTACAAAATACTACTACTAATAATAAAATAATAAATCGTATGATCTAACAACATTTGTAGATTTTGAAACTTCTTGTGAAGCTTAGAGAGAAGACTAAAGGTTGGAAAAATGTAAGGTACTTGTCTTGAACTGAAATTCAGATTGATTTTTGATCAAAATCTGACACTGAGTATATTGGAAAGTAAATAAAAATTTGAAGTGTCACAGACAGATTGAGCAATAGTCTGCGATAGTGAGGCCTATTTCAAACCAGCATCAAACCTGGCAAACTGCGCACTCAACATACATGTGAGGACAAGCTTTCAGCAGACAGACAGGAAGGAGCATCCCTACTATAACTGCCAATTTCTGATTAAGTCTTACAAATCAGACTGAGATGCTGGCCCTGCAATTATTAAAAAAAGATGAAGAATGGTAAGAGAGCCCTGTGTCTACCATATATTAGAATATCAGGTGAAAAATATTGTGCAATGAGGTCCTCTGAATTGGGGAAGAGTACGTATTTCTACCTTCCAGGTGGCAGGTAAAATGCACTCTTGCGCTGCTTCCTCTCTTCCACACCTATAAAACGTGTTTCATAATCTCCAATGAAAGAGACATACCAAATTCTACAGGTGTGCAACAGAGGACAACACTCATTACATTTAAGCTAACAAAAAAAAAATATTCAAATTCTGAAATATAAGATTAGTAACTCTTTCACTCAAAAACTTTTTTAGGAAGTTTGAATCAAAAAATGTAGAACTTCAGTTATAAAGCAGAAGCAAAGTCAGGACAATTGAAAACTTACTCTTAGTATTGCTATATATACAAAGGTTTGAAAAAATTAGTCACAGAGATGAATGAGAGGAAAACAATAGTGCAGGAATACATAATCTTCAATTTCCTTGCCCTCTCATCCTGTCCCAACAAAAACTGAAAAATCAAAGTCCATAGCTCATCTTCTTCTTGAACGTGAAGAGCAAGAGGAAGTTATACATATAATTATCATGGTCAACATCAGACCTTCCAACCAAACAGAACAATCTGCTAAATCTGAAATTCCCCCACGTCCTTATGCACACAGTTTTTAACCAAAGATAAGCAAGAGATTGATCCCACATATACATCATCTCTATTCCTCCTCCCACAAAGACAACAATACAGAAATTGAAAAGTTAAAACAAATATGAAAATTAAAAAAAAAATTAAAATAAATGAAGGCTTGAGTAATTGAACCATTAAATTTAGGTAACAAATTAAAAGAATGACTAGACTGCAACCTCTTATCTCACGTAAGCATTTCTTTAAATAATAACAACAATAATAATACATTTTTCAAAATCCAAGGTTAAAAGTGCTAAGGTTGTAGCCACCCACACAAAAAAAAAGTTGTTTAAATAATGAAACTGACAGTCAACACCACCTGTAGCAGACAAGAGACTCTTGCGGAATAAAAAGACAGTCAAGGCACGGCTATCACACCTGACAACTCACCCACGTGCTGGAGCAGTCATAGGTCCTGATAGTGACACCCAGACCAGGAGAGCAGGGGCTGTAAATCACAGCCTTGCACATTTAGAAAAAGAAACTGTTAGCAAATTTTACAGCAAGAGTTAAAAAAACCCCACATTTTTATGGCTGACTAGGTCAAGCCCTTCAACCAAATGTCTACAGATATTGAAATAAAGGTCTGCTGCTAAAAAGGAGCAGGTCACACTTTAATCTTGCAACTGGGATCAGATTTTTGTGCTACAGAGAACACTGCCCATTAATCTGGTTTTCAGCCCCAGCTAACAGACGTTAAGAAATTACAAGATCTATCTAGAGGCATCTTTAGGAAAAAAAAAAAAAAGATTCTCCACTCTACAGTTGTCAATGCATTTTCTAAATGACAAAGCAGCAGCCAAGGTTTCCGATTATCCAGAGAACACAGAACCTGCTTGACAGCAAGGTCTGATTAATGCACCTTTGTGACTTCATAACCCCTTCTTTCAAAAGGATCAACCTTTAATTTCTGATAATGATCACTTCTAAGCTTCTGAAACCAGCAGAGATAGTGTTGCTGATAAAAAAAAGAATTTTGTTTGTATTCTCAAGAATACCATGACTCTCTTACAGAGAGGTAATAAAAAAAGTACCAAAATGTCACTTTAGCTTTTTTTGCTACCCCATTTAAAGGGTCAAAGGAATTCAGTAGCCTGCCACCAATTAAGATCCTGCAACAAGTGGTCCTTTGCGATAAACATGGAAACAGAGCAGCCAATCAACAGAACCAAAACTTTCTTGCAGGGCAGGAAAACATGTCTGAACAGCTACCCTTGCAGAGCTCAAGCTGACCACAAGTACTTCAAATTCCTGCTACAAACTTGTTGTTACTCAGCCACTAGTGGCCTGTCACCTGATGCTTGCTTGGACTTGGTTTCATTACGTGCTCAGGTTCATCAGCTTCACTCACCAAGCACTCACCAGTGCTACCCCCCTTTACTCACCTGTGATTAACAAGCCACTTAATGCTAACTTCCCACAGGCACCACCCTTGTTTTCCCTTGTTTTCTGGGTGCCTAGCTTGCAAGTGGGACATGAATTAAACTTCTGTAAAACAGTAGGGCATACAGGGTTAGATTTTCCAGTTTTAAAGTTAGCTACAAATTTTCTAACTTGCAAATTCTTAACTTTGGTTTTCTTCCATAACCCATTTTCGAAGTGCTGCAGTAACAAAACCAGCAACTGTACACACACAAAAAAAAAAAAATCCACAACCAAAAATCAACCCACAAGACCACATTAAATGTTGTTAAAAGTTACAAACAACAAATGGGTTTGGGCATTGTCGGTAGAGGAGGAAAAAGTGAACAGCCTTTAAGTTTCTAACCAAGAATCTCAATTCATTGCTTAAAGCCAAAGAAACAAAAGACATATGTGACAAAGAGCACAGCTACGTCATCTTTTGCAGAACAGCTTACACCTCATGATCTCCAAGCTGTCCAACAAACCCGCAGGAAAAAAATAAGATTTGTAGACATAGAGCTGTGTTAACTTAAGTCTGGCACTGCACTGAATTGAAAAGTTGCATTTCTTTCAGATGGGAGCTGGCAAATCACAAACAGAACAAGCTTACTTCTGCCTTCAAGTGTTGTGTGGGCACATTCAGAACATGGTAATAAGATGCACTTCGTGACACCAGTGAAGAAGTAGTATCTCTGTATTTCTGATCATAAAAGGTTGAGAGCTATTCTGCTGTTGTTTTATTTTTTATTTTTTTATTTAATACCAGAATGCAGTCAGCGTATTCAAGGGGCAAACGACATGGAAAGAGGGTAGTTCCAAATTAAGGGAACACCCTTACATTGCCATCATCTTCAACATTATAATAGCGTGACTGAAGAATTCATATACTTTCCTGCAGAGTCCTCTTTCCCTACTTTTCTAAACAGTTCAGATGAATTTGCAAGGGAGTTGAATTAGACTAGTAAAGTTAGCTCCAACTGACTTTATAGTCCAGTCAGAGTAGAACAGAGATGATTGCCACTTTCTTCGCATTCAGTATAATTTCTTTCTTGGTCAGAGGAAACCATTGGTGTGTAATCCATGAGACATCCTCCTGTTCAAAGAGCTAAATACACTCTCTCTCAGATAAATCCAGTGAAGAAAGGACTCTGAAAAATAAATCAATTCATCCAGAAGATACTTGCATAAGGACTGCAAAGTATGAACCCACAATAATTATTCCAGGAAAGGCAACTCCCAGCAAGACAGTGCAGGAGACAGCACAACCTATTCAAAGACAGAAGACATTTGCAATGTCTCACGTAAGTTGTGTTCTATTTATAGAATAAATAAATCAACACACGAGGCAGTGCTGAGTTTCAAATATTTGAAGCTTACATCTACATAATATCAAAACAACCTGAAACATACTCCATGGCTGAGGGATCAGTAATTCAGAGATAAGCAACAGAGCCCCAGATTTCAGAACTAACAGCATGGAACAAGAGAACAATGCCAACTGGTAGAGAAATTATTAACATATGTGGTACAGCTCAAGCAATGTAGCACTAACTGCTAAAACTGCAGTATTATAATAAAGAACGCAGATGGTATTTGATATCAAAATAAATAAGAACAGCATACATGCCGTGCTGCAAAAAAAAAAGCCTACATAGCTCATAATTTGTTTAGCAACAAGTTATGTTTTGTACTTTGCAAACAAAGAACTTATAATCAAAATTAAATTTAATAAGAGCACAAATAAGAACTACTAAGATTACATTTGTTAAAAAGCAGCCTTCATCTCACAGATTTCACGTCTGTTCGCTGACGCTGGGGAATATTTCCATACATGATGAAAGAGATGGCAGCCAAGGCTTGAAGCTGAGCAACACTCTTTTTCTAGCCCACTCAGAAATAAAGAACAGCACCCTTCAAAGCCCTTGAGAAAAAGAAAGGCTTCTCTCAATATCTTCCCTTGTACACAGCTGAATATGAAGAGCAGACAACAACCAACTGATCAGAGTAGAAGAGAGTTTTATCTGATTTATCCCAAAGTCTTGAAATTAAGAAATAATTATTGCATATTCTTAGAAAAACTAAAAAAAAAAAATAATAAATGTTTGAGCATGTTCGTTTTGTTCTGAAAGTCTATCTTCCACCATCCCAAGTATCCCAAGGCTGAAAATCTGTTTTCTATAATGATACTATTCAGGCTGTAATTAGGCTTGCAAGCATGAAAAGGTCAGTGGACTTTTCATCTCTACCTTAAAATATGGGAAAGTAGTTAGCTTTGATGCTAGTTTCTCCTATTCAATATCTTTACTGATACTGTGAAGTATCATTCACAGTTTCTAATGCAAACCAGATGATAATAGTGCAATTCTGAATAGCACAAAATAGTTAGGTGTGTCATTTCCACCACCTGTTCTTTACCAAAGCAGAAAATATTAACCTCACTCCAATTTTTCCATTTTTACATCACAGCTGAGCTTGCTCTGCAGCTCACACACAATTTACATGACTGAAAACAGACAATGCTTAAAGCATTCCCAAAAACAGTCACTTCTTTTTTGCTGGGAAACTCACATGGACATCTCCATGGATAAGCCCCAAACCAGGACTCAACCTCCCAATGGAAAAGGGGTGCTATCATCACAACAGCTGACCAATGGTGGTTGGAAGACTGAGCTCATCTGCACAAGACCCTGCATCACAAGTGCACATCACTCTGTACCGCTGGCTCACGCTGCAGGCAGTCACAGAAACCCATGCACACCTTGAGAACCTCCCTACACTTAACATCACACTTAAAGGTGGTATATTTATTATCCCAGAGTATTTAGGTTCCACAACAATTTCACTGTTTCCTGTTGAATACCCTGTGTGATTTTTGTGCCAAAAAGAAAAAAAAAAAAAAACACAAACAAAAAAACCCTGGACATTGTTATTATGGAAGAGTTTCCAGCCAAGACCTTTGTGTCACTAAGGGTGAAGTGAACACTGGAGACATCCCTAGTGATGTTTCATACCCATACACCTAGGAAAGCTGTACTTTTATTTGTGAAGCTATGTCATATTTAACTGATCTACAACAAAATAAGCCTGCCTAGTTTATTAAATAATTTATCCCACTGTAATTTTGATAAGAGGTTACTTTTTCATTTAGCAGACAGAAATATCCATTTTTTCATGTAAAGGTAATCATGTTATTTTTGTAAAACATGTGAACTCGGACTACCCATAACTCCTTCCTTAATACCTTAATTTATTCACCAACCATATATTTTGCATTAAATACAAATATTTGTGTTTAATACTCAGCACTAAAAATTCACATCTGAAGATGAAAAGCATAAAATAGTTGTATAATAATTCAGGAACAGTTACACTCTTCAGAGCTATGTTGCAAACGTAATGCACACAACAAACCCAATGGAATCTCTGAAAATAATTCCATATGCAAGTATTTAAGAATAAGACCGAACTATTTAAAAAAATAATAGCAATGGATAAGTATACAGGTTTTTTGTCATTTCCAAATAGATACAACATTGACCTCTCTCTCATACAGTTGATCATATTCTATTACAAGGCAACTCCTACTAACTCATTATTATTAGAAGTCACAGATTAGTGACTTAATCCTCAATTGGTCCTTCAAGGGGACTGTTTTCAGAACAAAATGTTCTTTTTGCTGTTTTATCAGAACCCGGCTCATGTATTAAGACAAAGCTATTTAAAAATATCACCATAATGTAGAGCTCTGCAGAGACAGTAGAAACTATTGAATTTGGGCCATTTCTATGCCATGGTCCACGGTGCAAAATTTCAAACAGCCTTTGCTGCCACACCTAAGCCAGAAAAAAGTGAAGACAAAGTATTTGGAACACCATAGGAATGATGCTACAAAACATAGGTAGTTAGAACTGTTTAGCAATTTCTTAAGATATGAGTTTGGGGGCTTTTTTTTTTTTCTTTGTGGAATATCCAAGGCTTAGTTTTGCTCAGCAACTTATTTTTCCCCCAACACTCTTTGGGAGTCCAGGTTTCATCTATAAAATTCTCTACGAAAACAGGAAAACAAAATTTTGTTGGCACTTGGTTTCAACTAAGGGGGATGCAGAAGAAACTTGGGCAAGAGCACAACAAATGATCACGCTTCTTGATTACAAACTTAGAAGAAACAATAAAAAAACAACCCAACAAAAAAGAAAAAAACCAACAAAAAACATTTTGCAGCAAGCACAAGAGGGTGAGACTCCATAATTCAGAAGAGAAGCCAGGTATAAACAAAGGAAGATGACAGTTTAGAGGATTAGATTACAGCTTCACTCCAAAACCATTAGAGTAATGAAGATATCTAAGATGAGAAATGTTTATTTTTATTACCTGTTGTAAATACTGCTTGACTTTGCTTAGCTTCAGTTATCATGGTCTCTAGAGACCTAAGCTCCAACACCAAGCAGCTGTGAGACCAAATCTGTAGATCGGAGGAGAGAGAGCCTGCTTCATGCACTGCAGTCTCCCACTGCACAATCCCAAGGGTTTCCCACAGCTGATCCACAAGGTCTCACACCCAGGGAGGTGAGAGGTACGTCCGGAGCACACCATGCAGGAGGTGTAGGAGCTGGCACAGGCAGTCCTGCCCACCCAGCAGCCCCCAAGAGCGTGCCTGCTCAGCAGCGGCGATGAAAAATTTCGCTTGAAAACCTCAGAGCTGACAAAAGACAGCAACGGCGCGGAAACGCAGAGCGAACACGGTCTCCAAAGCCGCCTGTCTACCAGCGTCTGCACGGATCTCGCCTCAGTTTGTTATGATGAGTTGGCATCACCATTTGCTGACTGCCTACCAAAAACACTGGTGGTTGAAGCCCAGCTTTGTACCACTAAATCCCTCAGCAGAACCGGGCACCGGTATCGACAGTTACAGCGTGGAAGAGAAAGAACAGATAAGCAAGCACGTTTCAGTCACCAATAATGAAAAATAAAATGAAGAAATGAAATTATGAATCTTCCATTTGAAACCGTGTGCATCTGAATAATCCAACCTACTCACAAGCACTAGAGCAGAAAAAAAAAACTATATATAAAAGAAAAATATCACACAGGCCAAATATTATTTCTTCATGTCCTTTGTTTTTTAAGAAAAAGCATTCTAAAACTTAAATTTGATTTATGCTGTGTCCTCGTGATGATCTACTGGATGCTCATGCTAAAGAGAGGTTTAATCTACAGCCATCATCTTTTAATAGCATCTGCAGTTTATGTTCCAGGACAAGTGCCAGTAGCTAATGATTCTCCTGTTATTGATTCTCCTTAGATGGGATGAAAAACTCATTTTTCTGGTCTTGACACACAAAAACCCTGTCTTGCTTATTACAAATATATACGTATACAAATAGTTTGGGTAGTGGAAAGCATTTAACAGGATCAGGACTATCAGTATGGCCAAACCTGAAATCCACTTTTGGCACAGGGATTCTGCAAACAATCCTTGCCACCTTACTATTACTGTAGCTGCTCAAAATCCTCTGGCTACCGGGATTTTGCAGGGAAGCATTTGTACAGGACACACCTCTGTTAATGTGAATTGGCTTCTAATCACAAAGTCATTTTCTGTACCTAAAGAAAAGGAAACAAGTAATACAGCACAAGTAGAGATGAAACATATGAGGTTAGTGGTCAAAAAAAAAAATAGGCACATCATGATCCCTCTGCCAGCCATGGTTTTTTACCCACTGTTTTCTTACCAACAATAGGAATGACCAGTTCAGATGACAGGCCAGAATACATCTGAGGACGTTCAAAACTCGTGAATGCCCAGAAACAGGCATCACTCCATAGGTGCTCAGTCCAAGACAACAGGGACAAGTAGGTTTCCTTACATTTAAAACCACAGACCACAGAAGTTAAACAGATTGGAACCTCACAAAGAACTGAGTAAAAGGATTTTCAGGAATGTGAGACCTCTTAGGTGGCAAATTAAAGTCAAGGAGTCTCTCATCTCAGTAGCTGGACAAGTTATTTGTAACAGCACGAAAAACCCCTCTCCCCACCTGAAAGTGAAGTGGAAACTCTGAATTCATGTAATATTTCCCATCTCCAGTAACAATGCTGAAATAAGAAAAGAAGCCCCACTTTTTAAGATCATAGTTAGCTTCATCAAATAAGTATTTCAGAGAAACTTTAGACGTCTTATTCTTCAACTATACACCAACTATTTTTTTAACGTGTTCTGGAAGAACAGATACTTACCTAGGAGTCCCATTCTACATAGCTGTTAAAGAGCACACATAATTCATCTTGTTCTCCTTCTCGTTATTAACTGGTAGGATTCTAACTCAAGGATGTCTTTATCTTACCCCAGTACCAATCTTATTAATGGATGTAAACCTTTCACCTTTCGATTACACAGTAAATTTTCACTGCTTCATGAACTTGATTAAGCCTGTCATATCCTTGCCCATAAATAACATAAAACGCATGTTTGGTACAGAACCAATTATCTTTGACCGATGAAGGAGGCACTCTTTCTTCCTTTGGGGTTTGTGGGGGTGTCTTTTTTTTTTTTTAAATACCTACCAAGTGATCTTAGTTGAGGTCTTTTCACTGCGAGAGTGAAAAGTGAATTGTGAAACAGCATTACCGATCTCATGCTAGTCTTGGGCTAATTCTCTACAGGATATTTAGGCCAAGTACTGAAAGTCCTAAAGTGCTAGAAGACACTAAATGCAAAACCACATGGTTCAAGTCAGGCTGGTTGACCAGGCAATCTCCACCAGTACCAACACACCCACACTCAGTGAATCTGTAATGGTAACAATAAATGCCCAGTACCCACCTGGGTCAGCAACCAAAACAGCACTGGGAAACGCTGACAATACAGTCACTGCCCAGCACTCTTTCCCTCTGTATCTAAATGCCCATCTAAAAGACCAATTTAGAAGAAATAGGATAGCATGGGGAAACAAATTTTGTTCTTCATTCTGTTGTTTTCCAAAAGAGCTGGAATGGTCAACTTTGAATAAATAATGTACATTCTGCAGTGTCTATGGGCAAGTGGCTACATTTACTTTATATGCACAGTTAAAGCACCAATATCCATGAGTTATTTGGCAAGCAGAACACATTTTCTTTCACTACTGGATATCAGATGTCAAAAAAATCCCATGGAGCCAAAACAACCAAAACATATGTAAAAAAACAAAATAACCCCTTCTAATTGTATCAAGAGCATAAAGATCTAAAGATAAACTCAGATTATATTAGCGCATACAAGAATTAAAGTAGAAACATGCCCAGTTAGTGAATTCTCCTTTTTATTTCTTTTCTTTTTTTTTTTCTTCATAAAATATGTCTGTTTGGGAAAGTGGAAATTTTCAAACACACAGATGTTTGTGATTGCGCACTAGCAGCCTGCTGGGAACTATTAATGGTGTAGAGAATAAAGTTATTCAATCATCTATAAGTCACTTTTCAAAACTGTTGCCCTCAGTGAAGGGGGTGATTAATGGTATCCCATAATAACACAGATTACCCCCTGCCCATGCAAGCTCTTTGATTTTAATGCAGTTAAGCTACTGAAGTAAACAAACCAATTTGGGTGATCAACTATCTCTTTGTCTCATTAAAAATTATTTGACTAGACTAGTGGTAAAAGAATATTGTGTCTGTCCCCAAATTCAATTTGGCATTCTGTAATCACAGCAGCAATTACATTTGCAAAAAGTTAAGAAATTAACAGTGGCAGAAAATGGTCACCCTTTCATTAGAGGCTTTCATTAGGGACTTTCGTGTGTAACAAAATTAATATTTTCTAATCACCACGGTACAGCAAACATGCTCTATATGCTTCAGAGGCCAGCAGCAACTACAGTCATCGGGTAAAAGTCTCAGCAAACATTTGCAAATTTACTCTTTAAAACCAAGCAGCACTCTGCCCCTCCCAACAAGGATTTCTGCAAACTTCAAGTCCAGCATCCCTCGAGAACACCTTCTGCAGCCTGCTGTCAAGCTGCACTTGGCACTTCGTGTCAGGGCAAGTCTTCCTTTCCTCTCTTGTACAACCAAAATTATTAGTGTAAATGTAACTAAAATGACTAGTGTGAATGCAGCGAGTTGAATTATAGGGGCTGAGGCATTTGGGGTTTTTATTTAATTGTCAGGAGCGCCATAAAGATTTGAGTTCAGTGTTCTTTCAGCAGAAGACTTGAATGTGCAATATTTTGAGTGATCATACAGCTTCCTTCGTGTCCTGGGCATGTTCAGTGAGGGAGACAAGTACCACAGAAGTCACAGAGAGACGCTGGGTGGTCAGTAAGCAGAGACGTGCTTTGGCAAAGCTGATGGCAAACCCCTGCCCAAGGAGAACTGGATGGAGCATCACTCTGGGCATGACCTGATGATTGCTTTAATTCCTTTTAAAGTGATGCAACAGGACTGTGCCTCAGACCTATTTACCAAGCCGATACCACATGCTCACTGCAAACTCCCAGGTGGGCTCCTACCTGGAGGCTGGCTTTAGCCTTGGCTGCAAGATGGCCTTGCAACCAGGCAGTGCCACACCGTAGCCTTAGGTGCCATTTGCAGGACATCTGCATCACCTTCCTGGTGTATGCCATAGTCCTTACGTAAAGTGGAGCCGATAGCATGCCATCCTCTGCTTGAGAAAATGTCACTGGTCACATATTTCACAATGCATCAAAGACTGCTTTCAAACCTTCAGACAGCTATCTGAGTTTCATTTTTCATTGCATCCCTCCTGACAAATTAATACCAGCCTTCCGCATCTAACGACTGAGAACGACGTATCCGTTTCCCACACATCCTGATCAGCTTCTTTGCTCTGAACTCACTCCAAGCCCATCTCCTAACACCCTGCTACTTCCTGACCGCTCATCTTGACCTTCCTTTTATCCTTCTCACACAAATTTTTAGCAACTATTCTACACATAACCACAGCACTGTAACCTGATAGAAACTCTACAAAACCTGCTTAAATTCAATGAAACACAATAGGTCTCATGGAGGATTATTTTCCTTTGGCAGCATGATGCAATCAGCACCCAGAAAGTATACTAATAAATACAGTTTTGAGATCAACACAGAATAACACAATCCACATACAGAGACCTGATGAGCATTTTAATCTCCCAATGTCTGCTGGCACAGAACATCTAAGAAGATGTTATCAACTGGCAAATTTTCCAAGGAGGGATAATCTACAAAACCAAAAGCACATAAAGGCAACAAAAAGAAACAAAACTTAGCAAATAGGGGCAGCATTTTGTTTATCAATACCTAACTTAAAGAGAGAAAAAAAGAAAGCTCCAGCCATCTCAACCTCAGAACAGATTTAATCCATAACAAAAACGCCAAAGGTTTGTTCTAACTGATGCTCATACACAATGGTAGAAAGCAGGTTTTTGTCCCAATTTTTCTCAATTTTCACACAATGTACTCTGAAACACGGGGGAACTTAGAAACCCCAGACTGTAAAAGTCTCTCTCTAATCTACTACTTTATGAACTACCTCACTGTATTTAATATGCAAAGAAACTTGCACATTTCTGAGGAAATATAATCATACATTTCCAGCAAGATGTATCTGTATGTTGTTCTGGTTCCAAATACAAAGGGAAATATAAGAAAATTAAATTGAATAACTAATATATTACAAAAAGAGTTTACATTTTCACAGTATGCTTCCATTTTAAGTTTTTTGTGTCCTACTTTCTGGTCTATTAAAAGACTTCTCTTTTTCATTTTAATTATCTACTCTTTACCCTTTCTTCATTTCTTAATATGACAGGATATCATTATTCCTGATGGGGAATGCTCTTTGGTAAGTAGGACCACTACTTTAAAGTTGCATTTAATTCTTCATACTCAGCTCCTCACCCTAAAGCAGTTTGCCATTGAGCACCTACTGGTTTGAATTCATTTCACATATAAATCAATTTTCAAGAATCAAAAGCAGAGCATTAATCATTACCATAAAACATGAACTTTGCTATGCAATGAAGCTACAGATACTGAAATCTAAGAATCTGAAGTCAGTGTTAATGGATTTCTGTGTCACTTTTACTACAATTTTCTTATTTGACCTCTGCAAAACGTCTCTTGGTTTAATGTGAAGGACAAACTAGAAGAAGCATACAGCCTTTTTAGTGGAGATTTCTTTGTTAAAGCTGGTCTTACTGCTAGCAGATGCAGCTTCTTACAGCTTCATCTTGAATGATGTTTTCCTCAGATAAAAATTTTCTCCAGTCTGTTACCTGTCCACAAAAGTTGAGAAATTTCATTGTTTTCAATTATGTCTTACAGAAAGTGGATAAGGGTGATCTGACAGCATCAAGATAACGGAAGAGTGTTTAGAAGTCAATAAATGTGGTTAATGATTTCTATGTCCGATAGCTAAAATTCCAATTTTAGCTTCTTAACGGAGTCAGAAGACTGCAAAGAACTCAGTGAGGCATCAGATAAAGAAAAAAAGGACCCTGCCACTCAGTCAGTAACCACCCTGAAATTATAAAAGCAGAAAGACATGCCATTTTCAGTAGACAGTCTAGGTGTTAATCATATAAGTAAATAGCTTAAAGCATGGCTTGCTCTTCTTTTCCCCAACTTTTTTATTTTTTAAATAAAAGCTTGCTTTTCTCTCAGCAGTGTTTACATTTAGCTAAGGCAGTGAGTTCTTACAACATCTTGCATTTTCAAATGTCATTCAAGCTGTTTGACAATCTGTCCTAAAATGTCACATCGTAAAGAATTAGTTGTATTTTCTACTTCTCATGCAAGGTTCCAGTTCTCACCTAACCAAGTAAATTTCCCCCCATATCTGAAGCATCTTTGTCTAAAATTAGTCTTAAAGCTGCCAACAATATGGGAATAGTTTCTGTGAAGTTTAAATCCTTTTTATAAAAAGAGATGAAATACCCCAGCCGCAGACAGGGTTCCTTCAGAGAGACGAATCAAGAATGCTTTGCTCTTGTGGGGTGGCTTTACCAAGCAGCACAGGAGCTGAGGGGTAGGAGGAAGGAGAGAGACCAGAAGTGAGCTCTGCTTACAGGAGCTTTCACCAGCCCTCCAGGTGGGCCAGCATAATCCTTTTATTTTGAATTGGTCATTTGCAGGGAGGGGAGAGTAGCGGTGTTGTTTTGACGGGTTTTGTCATAGTTGTTTTGTGGGATTGGTTTTTTTTTTTCGTTCGTTTGTTTTTGACAAGTCTTAGAAAACAATCATAACTTTTTGAAAAAAAAAGACTGGAGAAACCAAAGCTCTTCTGAATTTTCCTATTTTAACTGTGGTTTTCAACTATTTATGTTGCTGTCCAGATAAAGAAAAGAAATCCTAATGATGTTTTAGGTTTTATCAGAGTATTAGTAGCTCTTAAGTGCTTACTTAAAAAAAAAAAAAGAAAGTTTACTAAACTTGGATATTATTGACCAATTTACCTATATAGCACCTTCCACTGAAGCTATCTGTACTCCCTTAACAAAGGTTTTGCAAACAGCACGTACAAATTCATTTCTTCCCCTAAACAGGAGAAAAGCATTATAGGGCTGTATTTTTTTAAACCGTTAAATGCTATTTCTTTATTTTATGCCTTTAGTATAGGTATGATGCTAGAACAATAACTATAACATCACTAGATCCCATGACAAAGCATTCAGTTCTACCAAAATTCATCCTGTAACTTTCTTAGAAGGTTCTTTTTGGTGCTTGCATTTACTCCTTCCCTGCAGCTGAAGAACGAGAAACACACACATAAATTTTACTTGGAAAGTAAACCAGATCTACAGAACTCATTTCTGCTTCAAGCTACTGTGCTAAGTCTCATCATGGCTGATGCTCTTGTAAGGCCACTCACTTCCATGGCAGTATGGCTCTAACGTCAGCTCCTCCAACATGCAAATAAGAAATAAGAGCACTGTACCATACTACAGGCCTGTTAAGGTCAGGCTTATTTTGGTGGGCAAAAAATCTGCTTTTCTTCCTGAAATTTAGTGTTCCCAGAATAGCAATGACTTATAACTAAAATAAAAATCCAGACTTGCTTAGGACATTGGGTTATGTGTACTGAGCTGTAGTACTTCCATTTCCACAGACACAAAGCATTTGAAATCTAGTATTTCACACATGAAGAGGAACCAGGGAATTTGTTCTTCCTAGCTCATCCCTTTAGCACGTGGTGGAAGGGGTAGGCTACTGCACAAGTGCTGGCCAGCATTCCACTTCCAAACTACTTCCCCTTCCCTAAAGATTGCTTTGTGAAGACAGAAAAAAGAAAGAAGAGAACACCATCCTGAAGACTCACTTTCTGAAAAACTCTCTCATAATGCTAGGACAGAGAAAAAACACGATCAGTTTAAAATACCTTTATTAAATATTTAATATGTGTATTTTTTCCCCTCAGCTTTCAAAGCAGAAGTGCCACTCGGGTCCCATTACTATTTTGAAGATTGCCACTAACCTGCCTCTGTCATGAATCTTTGGACAAATTATGCTGTTGCCTCATCCACTATATCTGTTATATCACCACTTCTGTACACGTGAATAGCTTTCTCTTTACTGTAACAGTGAATGTAATATCTAAAAACTCAACCTCTTCATCCCAGCATAACCTAAACTCTTAGAAGTGATACTAAATGAAAATATTAAACATCTTTTAAATTAAGGATGAAGAATTGTATTTTCTATGCCCCAAGAAGTCATTAAAATTATCAAAACCATTCCATACGACAAAGTATCAGAAGAATGCATGCTTTAAAAAAATGTGTGAGCAATGCAATAAAGATTTGCAGAAAGATCTGAAAATATGGAACAGAAGTCTCTCGCCTTAAGAAATAATGTTTTTAAAAGCTAGAGGCCAGTCTTTTTACTGATAATCTCAAAAAAAATATTCTGTTTTATTTTAAAAATATATGATCACATATAGTTAAGAAGACATCAAAGGAAACATTTTTTTTTCTAGATACTTTTTCTAACAGAATATTTACATATATACACAGTTCTGTTGTCTTTCACATCACCCTCCACATACACACAGACTTAAATATTGAGAGAGAGAGAGAAAAACATGCTCTTGTTACCACCCTCTGAAAACAAACACAGGAACTAACACCCATACTCAATAAATAAGTCATAAGAAAATCCTATCTTATTTCCACAGGTCATTCCAATGGGTTTTAAAGAAACCTCCTACCCACAGTAATGAAAAAGCCTTTGTCCCCTTATTTTTCCAGAAAGGGGCAAAAGAGGATAATGGATAGCAAAAGTCAGTACAGACTTCCCACTCAACTAATCAGAACCTACTGTAACTTGCATAAATATTTAAGCAATTAATCAAACCATAATACCCAAGTTCTGTTTTTCTTCAAGCTTTATGTTCCCCTAATACAAGCGATAGAACTTTCCTCAAGCTTACTTGGCCAAACTGTTGGAATGTTGCAAGTAAAATAGTATAATGTGAAATAAATCACTCTCAATCCCACAAACTGACTGTGTGTTTATATATATTATCAGAAATAAGTCAGGATCCACTTATACTCCCAGCTGATGACAGCTGGAATTGTGCCACTGACTTCCATTCATGCGGGGCCATGTTAAATGTCTCTGGCCAAGAGTCTATTTTAATACCTATGAAAGACACTGCACATTTTGATGCCATACAAAGAACAGTAATAACAGTAAGTCAGCCGTGCATAAAACCATAAAAGGTCTAAAATAAATATGTTAAGACCGGCTTGAACAACAGAGGGTGCTGAATACTATTTAGTGCTTGTGACCACCTGCAGTATTATATCCAGGATACAAAGCTAATTTTAGATTTCTGGATGAATGCCCACTATAGGATATGCTATTTTTATTACGTTCTGACAGGTCCATCCAATGGTACTGTACTATAAGGCTATTAAAGCTTCCAGTTGCCACTTGGTTCAGAACTGCAAACTATTACAAAGGTCTTTCGCAAAACTCTTCATATTCTGATTGACTTTACACAACAGAACTTATGAATAAAGCCAAAGTATAATTAGGTCAGCTGTGGTGTGTATTAGTCTTCCTTCCTCCAAAGTTCTTCTCATCAGAATCCAAAATAACAGTATTTTACATATATTATTGCAACTTTCAGAATTCAATGCACAGAAAAATCATACAGAAATAGCCTTCACCTTTGAGGTAGACTCTATGAGTGTCAATACTATACTGATCACACCTACCTCTGTCTTATGGAGCAGCAAAATAGAATCAAAAATGTAAGAAACATGGTGACAAATGTATTACTGTATTCCACATAACAACATGGATGTTGGGGACCACCATCATCATCTTTCGAATTTAGACCTCTAAATCTCTGAGTATAATGGACAAACAAGTTTTACAGAAGAGTTTATAGTAGAGAGGTATTGTATGGTTTTCCCAAGGAGATGTTTTCAACCAAGGTAGAGAGTCCACAAGTTTAGAATGAGTTTAGCAATTAGAATTCAAGATTTTTTTCCTTTACCTGTCACATTTCAACAGGCAGACTGAGACTGTCTTCTGTTATGATAGATTTTAATACATCTTTTGATCATAAAGATTTACATGTGAGCACTGTATTTGACATGCATCCTGAAGCAAACAAATAGACATACCTTCTGCCACAATATCCAATGAAGACAATTCCAACAGCTGGGGGGATATGTCAGACAGAAACAGTTACACGGAGTATAAGCCCTCCCTTTATTTATCAAATTAAATGCAAATTTTTCATTCTAATACTTGTGATCTGGTTTTTTGGATTTTCTCAGGTATCCTTAATTAAACCCAGTCATCATCACCAACTTTGTTCAAAAGAGCAATTAATGAATATGGCACAGAAGCAGCTTAGCCCTGGAGGAGCCTCTGACATTTGTTCACAGTGAAGACTGTTCATTAATTGCTCCCTTTGTTCTAAGTCTTTTAATGATATTTTTGACACAAAACTACAAGTCATTGTGACTTATTCCTCACAGCTAGTGACATCTGCACTACGTTAAGTTCATAAAACTATCTTTGAAAGATTTTCAAGAAGATATTTAAAGATACAGGGGGGAAAAAAGGTCTGTGTGTGCTGACAGTGGAATAAAGACGCTATATTGAAATTCTTAATATTATTTCCAAGTACACTATGTATTACAGATAATTTAAGCAATCATTTTATATTCCACACTCACCACAATTAAAGGAACTCAGGCAGAAGTCCGCCATGCTATTCCAACCTATTTGATCTGTGCTCCCACACCAAACTGAACCATAAAGCTTCATAGGTCTTCTGCTGATCAGTTCTCAGACAACCAAGAGGACTGGCTTTTTGATTGCTTTGGTAAAAATCACTGCACTTATTTTTTTGCCTTTTTTTTTTTTTTTTTTTAAGCAATGGAAAAGGTGAAGAGTAAAGAGTCTGGCTCCAGGTTATGAAGGAACCACAGCGAACCAAAGATGTCTCAATGTCTCTCCAAGAGTTAAAACAAGGTTGTTGCCATTTCACACTTACTTCTGGAATTCAAAAGAGATAAGCAAAACCAGCCCATAAATTAAAGCATGTACTCAGTATGCACTATATAAGTTCATAAAATTAACTTTTTTCTTTTCATAACATGTCCATACTATCATATCACCCATCATAGACTTCTGCTGCAAAGCTCATCATAACTCATAGAAGAAACACTAATCAAATAACAAAAAAAAAAAAACTGCATGGAAAGTTTGTACCTGGAGAACAGCTGAAAGCCCTGTAGATCCACAGACCTTCAACGCACAAATGAAAACAGTGTCCACCCTCAGAGCTAGTAACATTACTCCAATTATCCTGACCCAGTTTTCTAACTTGAGATTCAATTTCTGTAATTTATATTATATAGCAACTCCTTCTGCCAGCCAATTATTTACATTAACACAGCCACCAAGTTTCATGCAGTTGCATGTGTGAGAAACTCTATGTTTAGCGTTTTATTAGCTCTGTGTATACCTTTAAGTACTTAAGAAAAGTAGTGCGGCAGCAGTGGACACAGCTGGAACCTTGTTCCCTGATCTAGTCCAAGAGGAGTCAGATCCTGTGAACAGCTGAGGCGAGTCAGAGAGGGTAACACTGTCCACTGGAGAGGGGTGTCAGATGCAAGATGGTGGAGAGGAGGTGGAAAGGTTTCCACAATTTTGCAACTGCCCATATCCAGTCTACTAGCTCCCACCACACTGTTCTCCTATGACATACGGGCTCTTTGAAGCTTTCCATTCCCACTCATCCAAAACATCCTCTCCCACTTCTTATTTTTACTAGCTGTTTTTCCCCCTCTTGCTCACTACCTAACTCATTATCTTTACTCCTTGAATGAGGCATTAAAAAAAAAAAAAAATAAATAAAATCACACACACACACAAGAGCAGCTGGTCTTCTCTGTACTGAGCTTCACAACACAAAGCAGCAGTAAAAAAAACCCACACGGGCACCAGCAGGCTCCTGACAGCCCAAGGACCCCTGCTTGCTCAGGGTCTGCTAACTGCACTCAGCCCAGGCAGGAAAGGTGACCTGCATGTCTTAGAATCATTGAATAGTTTGGGTTGGAAAGGACCTTTAAAAGTTATCTAGTCCAACCCTCCTGCAATGAGGAGGGACATCTTCAACTAGTCCAGGTTGCTCAGAGCCCCATCCAGCCTGGCCTGGAACGTTTCCAGGGATGGTGTATCTACCACCTCTCTGGGCAACACTGTACCAGTGTTTCATCACCCTCACTATAAAATATATGTCATCCTAAAATCTAGTCTTAGATGCAATAGAGGTAACGTGACACTCAGTGCACCTTCCGACAGCTAACTGAAGGCTGAGTTTGCACATGGCTTGCTCACAGAAGACAGAAACCGGCTGGAATCACTGTCTTGGCTGACTTACTAGAGAGTGAAGGCAGAAAACAGTAATTCCACCTAGATACAAAATTCACAACAGGTTTTCATTCTTGGCAGATTTGATGGAGAAGGATCAGCAAATTACACCAACACTGCCATTCACACCTTTATATTTATATTTATTTATATTGAGTATCTAAAGAATCAATTGTTCATCAGTACATTTACACAAATATAACTATGAGCACAATGCAGGAGTATCCTGGCCCATCCTATACCTTAGGCATTGTCCTGCACACCACAGATCTAGCAGAATTAAGTCAAATTACTAAACAGTAAATCTGTTATTCTGACTTTTTTTTTTTGCCTTTAAGATGTAAACAGAGCAAAAGGAACTCAACAGAACATAAGACCTTGTTTTATTAGCATTGCTATAGTAAAAGGTAGATGACAAACCCTGTAGAACATTTATTCCCAAATTTGTTTGGATCATGAAGCAGAGCTAATGTTAAACCCTCAATATTTCACCCCCCTTCGCTAGATTAAGCAACCTAATCTTTAATTGAATATCCTACAAAAGCAACATAGTGCTGTAGCTTATCTCAAACAACATACTAGGACCTATTGATCATATTTTTGGAACTACAGCTGCAGTTTGAGGAAACGGAAGGGGAAATAACCAGAAGAATTTAGAAATTAAAACATAGCAACTGTACTTTTACACAACACACAGACTTAATTACAGCCTGCAGCAAGAGTGTAAGCGATATATACCATCAAATCAGTGGCAAGCTATAGATAAACACACTTACAAAGTGTTAGAAAAGTATATTAAAAACTCAAACTTCCATCTCCGTTTTTATTACTGTAGTCCAAGTAGCTTGCCCAGGTTTCTGGTCAGTCTAAATCAACATAACTTCATAATTTACTGAAATTCTATAGATGCAGTCGTATGGTTCTGAATCTAGTCAAATCACATTATGACCTCTGCCTTTAAAAAGTCCCAATATAGGCATCATGAAGGATTAATTTGAATTATATTTCTTTTATTCATTTTTTTTCACTCCGAAGCAAAGGTTGCTCCATTCTTCCCTGCAGTCCAACTTGCCAGAATAAAGATAAGAAGTTTATGAATTTTAGATATTACACACAATCAATATTTGATGTCTACATTTCTTTGCTCTTCAAAGAGATGAGCTCTTCAGAGCTCAAAATAAAACTATCAACTATCAGAACAGTATCCTGATCTCTATTCCAATTCATTTTGTCTTTTGGCATGGTGTCCTGCACTGATCACTGGACTGAAGCTGGTAAGTTCTTCCCAGCAGAGAGGCTTCTGTGTCCTTCCACTATCATTTTGTTTGTCTGGGATGATACAGCAGTATTTAATCTAGTATATGATCTAGCCAGTAACACTGTTTTTACAGTCTTTTGAGTTTGTCAAACATGTGTGTGAATGCATATATGTGCATGTATATAAAGAAAAAAACATATACACATATACCCATCCACCCCTATAAATATACAGAGATGGGGCTTTGAGGAACCTGGTCTACTGGGAGGTGTCTCTGCCCATGGCACGGAGGGCTGGAACTCATGACCTTTAAGGTCTCTTCCAGCCCAAACCATGCTAGGATTCTATCACTTCTCTGTGGTTTTGTCCACAGATGCCTTGAGGCACAGATGCTAAATTTACACTCATTTCTGAATGGCCAAGTCTACCACCAGAAAAGCTGACTGGAAAGCTGATACAATGGATATGGAGTACAGTTATCCACCTAAATGCTGTTAAAATGGTGAGAAGATCTTAGGAACTACTACTGCAAAAAGAAGCTAAATGAAACAATGTTTCAGAAGATGCTAACTATTTATATACCAGGCGAATAAAGATTCTATGTTACATTTGCTCATCTCTTCCTCCCTGATCAGCTGCCTACAAAAGCAATTCCAAAATCTTTTCAGTCACAGTATGACATGTAAAATTGAACAATGTTAAATCTTGTGAAGTCAAATCTTTATGACTCGGTCACAAAAGTAAGGCTCCCATAAGCACTCCAGTTAACATAAGCCTAATGTTTGTAGGACTAGTTATACAATGATGGAAGTCAACTCAGATGCTGTCATGAAGTCAAAGGGGTTTTTTTTTTCTTTTAATGTTTTGGGATGCAGGATGGCATTAGAAGTACATAAAAGACAACATGAATCATATCCAGAACAGCAAAGACAGTTTTTTCCTATGATTGATCATGCCAGTTATCAACGAGGTATAGATATTAATACAAACACTCACAGAAACACTGTTCTTCATATGAAGATTGATTTATGGAAAATAACTTTCTATGTGGAAGCAAGAACATCTAATACTTTGGTGTAATTTCTTACAAGGCTTTGAAAGTTTTAGTTGCCAAAGACGCAAGAAGGAAACAAGGGACTCAAACATGCCATAAAGCAATACAATGCAGAAAGTGGCAAGGGGAGAGAAGCACCTGGCACAGTGTTAGTTAAAACCAGAAACCTCTAGATCCTCAGGTTTCATCTGTTAATTGAGTTCTCTAGACCTGATCTATGGCTCAGAGTGTGCAAAGGGCTGGCAACAAGTGTGGTATCAACTGCTCCACTCATTTCAAATGCCATTTTCAAAATTTGACACTGGTAACAATTTGGGGCTTATGAAAAAGATCAAGGTTGATGAGAGCAGCAGAGAAAAAAAAAAAAAAACATCTCTTTTAAAGGGCTTTTTCATGGCAAATACCCAATCTACAAAATTAACAAATGCATGCAATTACGAACCAAGCCTGATTTCTATAAACAATTCACAGGAGACCAAAAAGCTAAGTTAAGCATATTAATTGTTCCTCGCAAACAAATGGAGCTCCCTACATTTCCAATTTTATTTCTTCTCTTATTACAATGTTAGTGATAGGCCTCTGCAACAAACTAGCTCCTGTTTTGACCTTCTGGAAATAAAACAATTACAACATAGGATCTCTACAACTGAAGCTGAAGGACAAGCTTAGTCAACAGTCATCCTATAAAAAGACTAACGTGTGTTTTCCCAAGAGGCAAACAGCCAATTGCAGGTAATGGGTTCATATGGGTACTCAAAGGAAAATAACACATTTGCTCAGGTTATTTTAAGAGCACTTCATGATTACGGGTTTGAAAGACAAATATAAAGGCTCAAGTTAATATCAGAATTAAGTGTTTACCTCTACTTCAAGGCTATTTTTCTTCAAACCCTGATACTGATCTTGTTGGCCTTCAGATTAAATACATTTGCAAAACCATTTTCCCTGCCAATTATAGATAAGTGAGCAAAAATGGAATTTTCTAATAAAAACTAGTTGCAAACTCACTTATAGAAAGAATACTGAAGAAAAAAAGTCCCTCCACCCAGACCATTAATTTAATTTAAAACAACAGACAACAACAGCAAAAAGAAAACTGATTCACATGTAGAGCTCAGATCTGTCTTTTTGCTGGTTTTGCTAGATACGCCTTTTTTTTTTTCTGTAATCAGCAGTAAAAGGGCGATGCCCAAGCTGCACTGGTTTGTCTTCAATATTAAAGACTTATCTAATGCTTCAGGTATGGAAACAACAGAAGATAAACTGGAAAATCTTGCAACTCTCTTGGACAATTCAGATGAGTCTGTAGACTGACCAAGCTTTACAGCAAAATCACATCACTTGTACAAGTCTCCAGAGCTTTGGGTAACAGCATTTTAAGACTAATGCCCACATTCATCAAGAGAAGCTTTTCTCCCCACAAACATCAACTTCTTCACCTCTCTCACATCTCTAGAACTGTACACATGAACTCATGCCTATAGCAAATGAATGTAGAACACTTATGTCATTTCATACTATCAATTCCAACAGCATGTATCGGAATCCATTATCATTTTTCAATAGAGTAAGGTCTGACAGAAAAGCTCTGGAAGACTGAGCTCCAGTTTTTAACAGGTTATTACACTGAATTTCTCCACTTCCTGGCACACTCAAGGGCAATGCAATGAGGTGCCACCTTTCAGGTACCTCAGTCCTCAGCAGATGAGTGTAGACTGTGGGTGAAGACAGGCATATGTCTGTGCCTCAGTTTATTTGCAATCCCCACAAGACAGCCTGCTGCCTCTTATAAAACTAACACAATAAAAAGCTGTATGAACATAGAATCATAGAATCATTTAGGTTGGAAAAGACCCTTGGGATAATTGACTCCAACTATAAACACTACTCTACAAAGTTCTTCCCTACACCATATACCCCAACAGCACTTCTAAACGACTCTTAAAGTCATCCAACAATGGTGACGCAGCCAACTCCCTGGGCAGCCTATTGCAGTGTCTGACCACTCTTTCTGTGAAGAATTTCTTCCTAACGTTCAGTCTAAATCTACCCTGTTGCAGTTTGAATCCATTCCCTCTTGTTCTATTGCTAATTGCTTGTGAGAAGAGACCAGCACCAACCTCTCTACAGTGTCCTTTCAAGTACTTGTAGAGACTGATGAGGTCACCCCTCAAGTCTCTTCCTCAAACTAAACAGTCCCAACTCCCTCAACTATTCTTCATAGTTTCATTGAGGAAAAAATCTGCCAGAGCTCTTCTGCCAGTCTAAAATTTTGTTGTTATTTGAGGGAGTAATCAGAATGTCTGCATATGCAATCCTCCTCTCCCCTCCTTCCTCACCTGATAATACTCATTGCACACCTGCAGTTACACGGAGACTAGTGCCTATGGGACCTTACTGGGACCAGCAGCCATGGGTACTTCAGAGATAGAAAGTATGTTTAAGAGAATCAGCTCCCTAATACTGTTTACAGTATGACTCCACGTGAAGAGTTACACTGTCACAACTAAAAGGACCACCAAGACAGCTGACTGACCCAGAATTGCCACAGAAGACAAAAAACTACAATACTCTCTGACTGGCACAGCATCCTCTACCTATATCTGCCTTCCTTCAAGGAACACAACATACAGCAGTTTTCAGGTCACAAGCAGAAGCTTTTAGAGGACAGGAGTTGAGATTTTTATTTTATTTTATTTTATTAATATTTTATCAAGTGAGAGTCAGAATATGGCTTTGCAGTGTATGAAACAGGTGTAGGAGACAACATTGTCTTTAGCTACTTCAGCATCACAGCTAGTTCATAAGAGTCACTAGAGTCTTATGACTCCTAAGAGTCATTAAACTCTTGGCCTACTCCAGGCTGATATGCCTTGAAGAGCACTATCAGGACACAGTCCTCTCTCTTCCCTTCCAAAGCTGAAATCCCATCTTTTGGCTGAGCTATGAGTCCCATGTTGCAGTAATGGGTAATATAACATCAGATGTTAGAAGCAATTTCATGCATTTACAATCTCCCAGACATTCTTACTAAGCATTTCAATATCATTCCTTAGGTTGAAAAAGTGAGCAAGGAAAAGCATGCACTGGGGCATGAAAAGCCAGATAAAAAATAAAATCACACACAATGTTTTTTATAAGAAAATTTAATAAAACAACTATATAACCCTACCACAGGTTCAGAATAAGAAAGCAAACAAGACATAACAGAGGAGGCCACCAACATTTGGTGGCTCCAATTAAGTAACGTACAGCCCAGCTTTACTGTTGCTTTTTGAAGGACCTGACAGGATCTCTTCAGGGTTCTCCAGCAACAGAAACAACTGATTCTGCAACAACCTTACTGTGGGTCAGAAGAATAAGGCCAGAACTATTCAAATGCTCTCTCTCTAGCTACAGAAGCCACATATAAAGTTATAGTTAAGTTCACATTAAGCATTCTTGATGCTCAGTTAAGCCCAAGTCTAACCAGAATGCACATTTCAACAATGTTCTGGGTTTCCACTTAGATTGGCAATTCAGAGAAGGAAGGCAGCTCAATTTTGAAGTTTGGAGACAGGGTAAGGAAAAGAAGGTGAGAAAAACTCACAAGTTGCAGTATGGCCTCTTCAGGCCATCCAATCCACATTATACGCCAATCCTACTGCCATCACATAGGCTCTAATTCATACATCATATGTCTTTAGTAAAGCCTAAGAATCCATCCCCAACATTATAGAGAGAGGACGGCAACAGGCTGCATTTCAGCATCCTAAAAGTTATTTCTGTAAGCTTCTCCTAAACCAAACAAATACTGCTAAGTGGTTGCACATTGCTGTTCATCTATCAAGGAGTTCAAAATCAGCTGATTATATGTCAAAGAGTTACTCAATCAACACCCTCCACATGAAACATCAATTTCTGTTACAAGGGTTGGTAGCCATGAAAAAGTTGACCAGTTCTGTCAGAAATAAATATCCAACAATGATAAGGTATATTGGAACTCAGGGATATATCCTGCTTTTAAAAATTGGAAAAGGAATGAAAGTCTTCATTATCTTGCTATTACACAAGAAATTTTGTAACATAGACCAGATAATTAGGGACTGGTTTAGAAATTATAGTGCACCTGACATCTTACACAGTATTTAAAATTTTTCCAAAATAGGTCATTCAAACTTTTTGAAAAGACAACCTTTGAAAAAATAACTTTTAAGAGTTTAGTTAAACTCAAGAATTTCACCTGCAAAGGCCTCACTGCAGACTTCATACCAATCCCAGCTTTCAGTTACTATCAACAACAAATATCAGCTCCTTTGTGAAATTGTCCAATTTTCTAACAAACAACTGGGACACAAGTACAGATTTCTTCCCAAAAGGTCTCCAAACAGACATTTATTTTATTAATATATTTATACGAAAATTAGTATAAAGAGTTGATTTATACAGCAGACAACTGGATTGCCACAAAGCACCACAGGGAAGACACAGATTATGAAAACAGAAGCATGAACAAACCTATTAAATGAAAAGAGATTTACACACTTTATACTTTGGAATATACATTCTAGTTAAATCAAGAACAAGTCACTAATTAGACTGCAGTTTGAGGGTCATTCACTTGGTTTACATTTGCTACTTTCCTGACAAATATTAAGCAAATGTGCTGTACTTAGGATGCAACCCAGCAAATTTCTTAGCTAACCGAACACATTTAAAAAGCAAACTAAAATAAAACCCCCGACCTTTTTTGGATACAGTTTGCTGTTTTCACAGCAGATTTAACAGCAAACTGCACCTCAACTGCTCAGTTCAAGCTGTGAGATTCCCCAGGTTCGTGGCAGAATTGCAGATAGCAGAGTGCCACCTGCCTTTCACAGGTCACAGCTGCAATGCTGCAGCCTGAAAACTAGCCGACTGCGACCAACTGACAAATACAGCTCAAAAGGGTCGGTTTGAAAAATGTTTATGGTGTTTGACAAAAACAACTCCTTTTTTTCTTTTTTTTTTAATCAGTTGCAGCTTTAGGAAAGAGCAAATGCATGGTCTGTAACTTAAAACTGTTTCCGATGAGGAACGTATACACATGCCAAAGAGGATAAAAGGATGATAATGAAGAGAAACGGACTGATTAACAACAATTTGGAGAAAACTCAGCACTGAAAAAACTCCCATTACACATCTCCATAAAACGATGTTAGGAAAATCAGAAGTTCCTTAGTGCTGCTTTCTATAATTACAGCAGCAGCAATGCCAATTCATCTCGGGAGCTGTAGTAACTTTAGAACCTGCATTACCAAACATCAAGATCATATCAAAATTATATAAACCAGATATTACCTCTAAAGCTAACTCATGTATTGTTGATACTCAGAAGTCAGTCATCATCACGACATATTAACTAAATACTAGATATTGCTTTATGCAAAATGACACAGTATTGGATTACACACACCCTCCCTCCCACTATCAAGCGATAGTGCTGGTAGTACACACCTACTATCAACTGATAGTACTATCAACTATCCACTTACGTGTCCTACAGCACAGCAATAATCCGCAGCCAACACGGCCCTCACAGACCAGAGTACAGAAAGGGCTCTGCTCTGGCTCACCCCAGGAGCTCAGCTGCTCCCTTGGCTGAATTCCTTCACACAACCTCTAACACTAAACTGAGGTTCACAGGGGGCTTGTGCTGTATTTCTGCAGCTTATGGCTTGTAACATACAGTTTACTCACTGGAAAGTACTGAACTTCATTCAGTGAAAGCTAAATGTACTTATGTAAGACTGTATTTATATAAGACTGCATTGTATTTGTATAAGACGACATCAACAGAAGTTAGAATCCACATGGTTTCCCTAAATAGCTGGGGAAAAGAAAAAAAAAAACCCAAACCACACCACACAACTCGTTTCTCTTCTGACAACAGCAGCAATACATGCCTGCTCAACAGGAAATGAGTACAACAAACCTGATATAACCAAGGTTTATGGATCATTACAAAGTGCACGAGCACTCCTACCACCTCTAAGTATTGTAAGAAAACAGGACTGGTTAAAGATTAAAAGAAATGAGACACTACAGATATTAATGCCTTCAGCTTTCTCAACCACAACAAAACTGTTACAACATCCTAAGGAATAAGCAATACAACTTGAAAGCAAGTGTTTACACTACTTAGTCCAAAACAACCTCTCAAACAGAAAAGTAAACTGCCACCCTCCAGAGCAAAGTCTCAGCTCTCAGCAGGACTCCTCACAGCTGTTCAGCATTAAAATGAGAAAATTAGATGAACGCATTAGTAAACATAATAAAATTAGATTATCAGTATCTGGAGGAGAGGAGGGTGGGAACACAGCACAAAATACAGGTCTACCAAGATCTTTCACTACTTTAAGCCAAGTACCTAAGGCCATACCCTCGACCTTTTGAGGCAGCAATACACTTCTGATTGAGTACGCATTCTATATAGACATCACTATGTTCAATAATTCTTAGTAAGTCAAACTTTGCTAAACTGAGTCAGACTCTTACTCTCATAACAACCAGAAGACGCTGAAACGGCTAAAACTAAGCTTTGAGTGCAATTTCCATTATCAACAATTCTATTTTTACAGCACTCTAGCTGGGCTAGCATCATACCAGCCTTTCACACAAAGCTTCAAACTAGGAGCATTTATTTAGTCAGCTTTCAGAAAATACGGTCGTCAAATACACTACTTTAGGGCTGTGGAGTATGCTATTACAGTAACTTCACCAACGCTTTTTAGTTTTAGGATGTTTTCCTCAACTGTAATCTTGCAAATTCTAATCACCTTTGCAAGGGTGTGTGTGTACACATGCACAGTCCTCTCCTGCCAATAGACCAGTTTGCTGAAGGAATGGATGGCGCTGACAGCTCCCCCCACCCCTGCTGCCCCCCAGGAACAATCCCAAACTGATTATAGTTGCATCAATCTAGCGTGTACACTTAGCATCTGGAATGATACCCCAATAGCTGCCGTTTATCTGGTAAGCAATCCTCACAAAAAGATGGATCAACTCAACAGACCGAGGTGTTTCCTTCTGCGTCGTCGCGGAACGGTAACTCAAACTCCACTCTTCCAAAACCGCCACAATAAGGTTACACCACAGACCGAAGCCAGTCCAGTTAAATGACAGCCGCAAGAAACGCACATTGGGACTTCAAATCCTACTGCAAGAATAACCCCACCGAAAACCCCACGGTTCTCAGCCAACCGCCGGTGCCCTTCCTTGCCGCTTCTCTTCTGCTCTCAGCAGAAGACCAAACTTCACTCGCTGAAGTGTGACAAAACCCTTCCAAAACGTTTCGGAGCCGCTGGCTACCCTCCCGCAGCCAGGGCTCAGCGACCGCCACGCACCTCACGCTCCCGGGCGAGGATAACCCTCCCGCCGGTGCGACCCCGAGGGCGGGAGCGGCGGGGGAGGGGGACGCGGGACACTCCGGGTTTCAGCCGCGTCGGAGATACGACCGCCGGGCCCGTCGGTTTTTCTTCTCCCCAGCAAAGAGCTCTCCTCGTCTGCGGGGAGAACGACCGCCGGTTCCCAAAAGCTGGGTGGACTTTCGGGGGTGGGGCCGGGCAATGCCCGAGACGGGCTCCCACCGCCGGCAGCGCTCCCCCCCCGCCGCCGCTCCGCCAGCTCCCCCTGCCGGCACCCCGCCGCCGCGGCTGCCCGGACCCCGGCTGGACCCCGAACCCCCTCTTCCCGGGGCGCCCCGGCCGCAACCCCACGGACCCCACGGGAGGCGGCCCCGGAGTCGGAGAGGACAGCCGGGGACGGGCCGCCCCCACCGCTCTCCGAAAGCCCCGCCGCCCCCCCTCCTGAGCACCGTGCGGGGAAGGGAGAGGGGCCGGGAAGGGGTTACCTGGAGGCTCCGCAGGGCTGCGGGGAGCAGGCGGCGGCCGCCACCGCGCTGATGCCCCCGCTCCCCGGCGCGGCGCCGCCGCCGCCGCCTCCTCCTCCTCCTCACGCCGCCATGGCCGCAGCCTCGCCCGGCGCAGCCCCCGCCGCGCCGCCCGCCCTCCGCTCGCTCCCACCAAGTTTGCGGGGCAGCAGCTGCGCGCCTCGCCCGCCGCCCCCCGCGCCCGCCCGGACCCAGCGCCCCGCCGCGGGGGCGGAGCAGCGGCAGCCGGGGCGGCTGCGGCGGCCGCTCTCCCGCCCGTCCCCAGCGATGCGCGGGTCGCCCCGCAGCCCCCGGGCTTGGGGGGATCGCGCATTACTCCCGTCCCTCCCCCGCGCTCCCCCCTCCGGGCCAGCCGAGAAGTTGCAACTGGTTGAGATATTCGTGCTCGGGGGTCTGGTTTTGCGGTTTGGGGTTTTGTTTTGGTGGGGTTTTGTTTTATTTATTTTTATTTTTTAATCTTTTTTTTTTCCCCCCTTTTACTTACCGCAGCCCCCAAAAGCATGACCCGAGGCTTCTCCTCGCCATCAGACCCGAGCAGGGCCGCCCCGGCTCCGGTGCAACTAAAGCACAACGAATCGAGCTGCGGCAAAGCGACAGAGGGAGGAGGGGAGAGGCGGCGGGCGGGGGGCAGCTTCCCGGGTGCGGGGCTCCGCAGGGGATCCCGCGGGATGGGGGGGGCGGCGACGCTGCCGGCCGGTGCCCGGGGCTCCGGGGCCGGGGGAAAGCGCCGCCGAACCCAAGGCGCAGCAGGTAGAGGTGGCGAAGGGGAGCCGGGGTCCTCCCGGGGCCGCAGGGGGACGGCAGCGCCCCGGGAGGGGAGCGCCCGCCTGCGCGGAGGCTGCGCGCCGCCGGCTGCCCGCTGTCCCGCACACGCCGGGACCCTGCCAGCCAGACCCCCCTCGGGGCCCGGCGCGGAGCCGCACGTCCCGGTCCCCGTCCCGGTCCCCGTCCCGCTGCGATGGTCGGGCAGGCGGCCAGCTCCAGCGCTGCGCGCCTCGGCGCGGGAGAGCGCGGCACCGGCGCTTTACAGCCACCACGTAAAAAGCCTGCGGCGAGTCCCTCTCCGCCTCCCTCCCCTCCCCTCCCCGGCACGGATCGACGTGTCAGCCCCGAAAGTTTATTTTTAGGCCCTGGGAGAGTTCCCTATAAAGGTCCCGCGGCGTGAGCGGGGCGGTGAGACGTGGCACTGCGAGGCTGGCGGCCGAGGCGCGCAAGCATCTCCCCCAGGTACGTACGTTTGTATTTCCTGACGGTATTTGAGAGGCATGCTTTTGTGCTTAGCCGGCCCATCGGTGTTAAGCCAGGAGGTTGTTTTAGTTTGTACATGCATTGTAATGCATTCCATCAAAGTTGTTTTATTTATTTGTTTGTTTTACGGCAGTATTTGCGCGTTTCTACTACGGACCACAGCAGAAACTGACTTGCGTTGTTTGCAGTCGACTAAAAGCCCTGAGAGTTTATTAAAACCAACAAAACCGTGGAATTGATCCATGCTAGAGCAATCCTATAAAAATATACTTAATTAAAACAACTGGAATCAAAACTTATCTGCAAGCCAAAATGTTGCAAATCCAAATTGCCTGAAACATCCAGCTCAAGGGAGAATGTGAGTTTGGCTATGTTATAAAAGAAACTTCTTCAAGGGGAAACTTTAATGAAAGTTTGAAGTTATCATTAAAAATGAAGCTCTGGAATTTGGAACATCCTTTCTAATTGCATCTTGGTATTAGGAAAAAAAAAAAAAATCCACAACCCCAAACCCAAAAAAAACCTCAACCAAACTTCAAAAGAAACTACTAAAGGCCAAACTTTTTTTTCCATTACAGTCAGGTAACCCTGACAGTCAAGGATGTTTCCTTATTTTTAACAATACCATTTTCTAAGACATTAATGTAATGCATATTTATGCACGATCACTTTCCCGTGAAATTTCCTTATCTCCAGATCTCCAGAAAATACTCGTATAGAATATAGAAGAATCTATTTCACACCTAAAAATTGCCATTAAAGTAACTGCAGATATAGGATGATTCACATATACACCCTTTAACTTGTTTGGACTATTTTTAGGACACATCAAGACGTTCCATGCTTTGTATGTATCTCTACCCATTAGACTTTCTTTTTAAAGAGAATGTATACTTATTTTTCCAGCTGCTGGGGGAAAAAAAGAAACAACTACAACAACCCCAAGCACCCATACTTTATGAAAAGCAAGCACTGTGTGTGCAAAACCATCTGCCAGCAAAAAAAAAAAAAAAAATTTTAACACCTCGAGTGACATACTATTTTAGCCCCTAACAATTCCTCTGCAGTTTGGCTATGAAACAATGGGTACATATGTAAAAAATTAAAATAATAATAATAATAATAAAAAGATAGACTTTTATAGCTTTATATGATACTGAATTAACGATGTACAGTACATCCTAAGCAAAATTCCACTGAAGTCATACTTTATTTGTGTCACCCCCAGAGATTTTAAGTCATGTGCTTTATAGTTAACTACCAATCCCATGGAAGAACAATAGTGCTGTCAACGATTAATTGTGTTTCATTTTATTATATTTTGAGAAAAAATGGATGAAACTGGCCCGAGATTAAACCTGTTTTAAATAAAGCTACAAAAATGTAACATTATTTAAAGATACATGTTACTCTGTGCTACATCTAAGTGCAGAGTTAAATCTGATTAGTTGAGGAAGTGAGAAGACCAATTTTAGGCGAAGAGATTCCCAGATACACTCCTGCAAGTATTGGCTGAGGTGGCCTGTGCAAGTACCGATCCCAGGCTAAGCCTCTATAAGTTACTATAACCAAAATAAATAAGGATATCCTAACATAATGCAGAAGTATTATGCTGAGGGTAGAGGAGGAAGAAGCAGGAGGAGCTCTACTATCTGATTTATAGGAAAAAGACCCCTCAGAGGATCCAGTCCCAGTTCCATCCAGTCTTCCTCCTTCCAGTACAGACCTCCTCCGCCTTTGGCCTGTATTTTCCTGTCATTATTCTAATTCTTGATCCCTCCTTCCTACAAACTAAAGCCAAGCATGCTAAGGGTTGGTCGCATGGGAAAGGTGCTGCAGTTGGAAGAGGAAAGGCTGCAGAGCACCTTCAGGCTTTTGGCCAGTTTGGCGGGAAGCCAGATTTCAGCTCCTCCCTGTGGTGGCAGGATATAAGGAGTGTTGCAAAGCAGGGAAGGGGGTGGGTTTCCATCTGTTTAGGTAGGAAAAGCCATTGAATAAGGAAGGGAAGGCCCGTCTTCACATTTCCTGTCAAAAGCACAGGATAGTATGTCGGCCTTTCATAATTTAGAAAAACCAAGTCAGATACTGCAAGCTCAAAGTTTAAGTTAGGTTAAAAGGAAAAAGAAGAAGGAGGAGTTAGCTTCAGTAAAACTGAGCCTTGAGCTATGCTTCCGTCATGGGGAAAAGGCCTTTCTTGCTTCACAATGACAGTTCAAAGACTTTATTTCCATTGCAATTTGCTTTTTTCACTCCATTGAAAACATCCGTTATTTTTGTTTAATTCATGAGAAACATGCAGGGAAAAACTTTGAAATCTCCCAGTTAATTGCCTGCTTTTGTTTTTTCAACCACATCATCTGTTACTCAGGAGAAACCCTCCTGCTGACCAGAAACTTTTCAGAGCAGACCAGCCAGGAGCATGGTGCATGTGAACAAGCTCCCTTTCTTGAACCGATGGTAAAGAACAGAGAGTTTGTGCAATCTGGTATCTTGAATCCACACTGCTTATGCGACCTTGCTGAGAGACCTATTCATCAGATCTACATCCCTGTTTCTTCCTTCTTGCCCACTGAGATCCATGAAAGTATTTGCTCTGCTGCGTTTGAGTTGTGTGTCCTCAGCATTCCCGCCTGCATTGAGCAAAGTCATCTTCCAAGGCTGGCTCACCGTCACTCTGCCATATTTGAATGTCATCCTCATTTGAATGTCTTCTGTACCTCAGATGGTTCTGGTAGAAAAGTAGCCTGTTTAAAAGCAGGACATGCAAGGCTGTGTATCCCCAGCAGTGCCTGTCCCAGTAGAAGACACAAGTTCAGACTGAGCAAGATTCTAATTGTCTTAGCAAAAGACGTCGTTACAATACTTGCTTTAAATCATGGGGAAATAAATGTCAGTTACAAACTCTCTCCTGTTTTCTGTCAAGTTATTGTCTCGCATTATGTGCTGTATTTAAAGGTTACACTGACTAGTATAATATCTATGCAGCAAGAACAGTGAGATGAGATTCTAAATTACTTGGCTTTTGAGAACTAGATGTTCTTCTGATGAGTTTATATTTACCATTTGTGATCAAAAGAGAATAAAGTAGTATTTCTCATGGTATTTGTATGATTTAGACTCTTTATAAACAAAAATGGTTTAATTTTATGAATGTTTAGGCGATATTTTTGACACAACTATATAATATAAAAAAATGTGCATGTCTTTTTATAAATCTCTGAGCTGATTTCTAGTAATTACCTCTTTCTTTTCATTACAGTCTCTGACAGATAAGGCAGTTAAAGAAATTGTTATATGAGCTGAAAATAAGGGCCATCTAATTTCAAGTTCCTAAAAGTAGTTAGATATTTGGTGAACGTGATGAATTCTGGGATACTGATTCATGTGATCTGAAAAAGCCATCCATTTCCTGATTCACCTTCATATCTCCTCCAGGAAAAAAAAAAAGAATATTATACAATTAATACCCACAGTAAAACAATTTTTGTGTGTTTGTGTGTGTTTTTTCTATCTTTCAGCCACTTCCTCTAACTGATACATTCAAAACGAAGAGGAAGATAAAAGTGAGAATGAAGAATGCCTTGAAGAAATCCAGTCAAAAAGTTTGAGGAGCAGAAATAATAGGAAATATTAATAACTCTGGTCTCTTAAACACATCAGAATTTGGACTGAAATTATGCAAAATTACAAACCCTATTACCTTTGTATCTAGATCCACAGATTTTTAAATCAATACATAATAAAAATATTAGCATGTTTTCCCCTCTACTTTGGATGATAAAGTATTCTGCTGCCTCACACAACTTTCTCCTATATACTAACTTAAGTTTTAATTTTTTGGTTGCTAGTCCCAAGACAACCCCTTAAGATAAGTCAGGGCTATATATTAGCAATCTATTAGTTTCTTCTCTCTGTCTGCAAGTCTGTAACCATCAGATTCCTGTTACTACATCACCCAGCAGTACAAGTGGAATTTGGATAAAGAGCACGTATGTATGACCTTATCACTGCCAAACGGTGTAAAGTATAGGACATGGATCTCACAGAGACTTCAGGGTTTTGTGCTGGCTCTTTTGGGGGACATGTGTGTAGAGACGATACTTGGCGTAACTCCTGCCTTCATAGAATTAGACCATCACAATCCTTAGAAGAAATCTTAACTGTCTGTGTAGTGCTAATACTTGGGCAACATTTCAGTGACACTGATTATGAGCTTTAAATCAAATTTTCCTGAGAAAGCGCATCCAGCCGCCAGTGCATACGTATGGGTGTACTGATGGTGGGATTGTCTGTGCACAAGAATTTCATAGTAAATTCTCCAAGTAGGCCAACCCCTAAGTAATTTTTTAAAGTGATTTTGCTAACTTAGAGCAAACCCCCGAGTGAACATTCTTGCTTTGAGCATATCTCAGATCCACTAAAAAAATGCATGTAAATTAAATTGCAATGAACAAAAAATTACTAATCAGAAAAGGGTTTTCCTATGAAGAACCTCACTGACTGTCTTTAATGAGAGCTCATTTACCCCTTTAGTTAAACGCAGACAGCAAATTTATGTGACCAAGATCTCACTCACCCTCTGCTCTTTCACTCTCTAAGACTCACAGTGAACACAATAAGCTAGAAGTAACTGTCAAGAGGGTTTATGTAGGAAATAAGACAGTCGAGAGCTTAACAAGATGCATTACATTATAATAGATTCATTTTCCAGCCATATCAGATCAACCCTATCAGATCAGATCAGATCATTTAGTTTCAGCAATAAAAGTTACAGGTCCAGTTCAAGCGATATTTTCCTCAGTTGCTTCTACACTATGTTCAGTTGCCTGTTAGGAAAAAAAATTAGATGGTATTATTTACCACCAGTCTTTTTAGTCTCAAATTGTTAAAACCCAAAATGCTTAACAACTTTACAGTGGCTATAGAAGAAGTATTAGGCAAAAAAAAAAGAAAAAAAAGAGAAAATAAACTTAAACTAATGAGTGTTTATCACTGAGCAATTAATACCAAAAAAGACCCAATCCCATTATTCATTATTTACTTTGCTGATTTTACTTGGGTACTAAAAGACCCACCTCACTGGATCACTGCCCCAAACCCACCCATACAGTACTGACATTTTTTTAAATGTTTTTTGAAAATCATCAATAAGCAGCGCCAAAAATCTGTGCAAAATCCATGTTGAGCTGAACTCTCTGCAGTCACACCTTTAGCTTTCATGCAGTGCTCTGTTTGAAAGAGATGTGTAAACCAAAGGGATGCCACCATTTCTCAAACAGTTATGAACTTTGATGGTGAAATATAGTGCATATGTTTATTGCAGGCAGCCCATTTTAAAGCATGCGGCCTGTTTTCCACCATAAGTTGTTTTTTTTCCATTCAAATATGTATAAATCAGCTTGCATTGTGACTTTGGCAGTTCAAGGTATTAGGAAGATGATCCTTGATGAGCGAAAATAAAAAGCAGTAGCATTACAGGAAGATGTAATTCTCATTCTAATTCTCATTCTAATACTGCCTAACATTTGAGTGTTTGACTTATTGCCTTCAGCATTCTGCTAATGTCCGATGTTTGGTATAAGTTCAGTTATTAAAGTTGTAATCCCCTTTGTTGATTTCCATAGCCTGCAACAGTTGTGATTACTGAAATTATTTACATCAGAAGTATTGTTTTCAAAATGGTTTTATTGTTTTTCTTTATATTTTACTTAATAAAAACTCTTCCATTAAAAATATTGTGGGTTCATTTTTTGTAGTTTTGTCTGGATCCATGAAAACATATAAGAGATTTTGCTGAAGAACAGAACACCTAGCCTGAGTCAGCTCCAAGAAAGCAAAATTTGTTTTTCCAAACCTAAAGTTTCAGAAAATAAGCCTCATTGCAAAACACTTAGGAAGAGGGGGGGATGTCCAGATGTACTATCAAAGAGCAAGAATCACTTTTTTCTTTTTGCAGGTAAAGCCAGTTTCACTTAGATTACTAAGGATTTTTACTATGTAATAAAACTTGGGTGTTAGAAGGAAGATAACAGAAAACAATGTTAAGCTTTTAAGTCCACTGTCATGCTTTAAATGCTACCAGAAGATACCAAAAGGAGACCAAAACTGTAATGTCCACGTGCCTTGAAGTACCTCTTGTCTCTAATGAACATCCTCAATTCAGAGCAGAAGCTGAGGGCCTATGAGGTGGGGTGGGGTGTGCACTGATGGTGCTATATAAATATATAAACGCGATAAGGCTGTTTGCTGTTGGTTTTTTCGTCAGCCATATGTTTACAAAGACATTTAAGTCTAAAATTTTAAAAGTCATCATAGCATGACAAAACTGTTCATGAAATAATTTGCATAAAAATATTAGATTTCAATTGAGTTTGGCAGCTGTGGACAGAGTTTCTAATTTAAAAGACAAGTGAGTAAAGGAAAAAGCACATAGGACTACGTAGCCAACACTATCTTTTTTATTCTAATAATCGATTCCTTCTACTACCAAGAGGAGAGTGTTAACAATAGGACTCAGTCGACGAATGGAAAAAACTTGAATTATCTCAAGAGAAAAGGAGAAAAAAATTAACATTCATCCAATCGCAACCCAAAGCCTCCATGCCTATCAACATTTTTGACTTTTCACAAAAACAGGCCGTGCATTATGCCCTAAGACACAAACTTGGACCACAAGATAGGAGCTAGTTCTAAAGTCAAGGACCTTTTTGAAGAAAAATCTGAAGAAAAAGGCATTCATTTTGAGCACTAAATAGAAGTGGGTAACTAGCACAAAGCTAGTGTGTACACACAGGAGGAAAGCAAGGAGTAACTCAACACTGTTAATGACTCTGGTTATAGCATAATAAATATATAGGAAAAAATAATAATAAATATATAGGAGAAAATAATAATAAATATATAGGAAAAAAAAAAAGACACATAGTCATTAACATCAAGTTCCAGGAGAGTTTTACATAGTGATTTCTCCATGAGATGGAAACAAATGCAGTGTCATAGCAGCTCCACGTGGAAACGAGCAGCTCTGTGAAAAGATCTGTTGAAGCCTGCTTTCCCAAGGCCGCATCTTATATCTGGATGGTGAAACCCCCAGGTCCATCCTGCTTTTCATATGCTGGGAAATGTGTGAACAATTGTCCCCATGTCCTCTCGCCTCCTGCCCTCACAGCCTAACCCCTCCAGCCTGGCTGGTTGGCTGGTCAGGGCAGAAGGATGATGACCAGGCTAGAGCTCAATACTGCCTGCTGGCTCTTTGACCAGTGGACTACTGCTGAACGCCAGCTACCATGCACACTGCCTCTAAGAGGCTGGCAGGGGTCAAAAATGTACTCTGCAGATGGGACGGTTCACTTATTTCAAAGATTATTAGAGATTGACTGACAGCTTAATCATCGTTTTAGGCAACCAGGATAAAATCTGAAGCTTTTCTAAATCCTGGCATTGTATTTTCATAAAGCAGCGTCTTTGTTGTGGGTTTTTTGGAATTAGATATATAAGTTTTCTCAAATTAGAGCAACAAAGCAAATATTTGCATATATACCCAAAGTGTAATGAAAAAACAGCAAATAAATATGTTCTATAATCATCTTTGCTCTTTGAAATTTTATTTAATTCACCTGACTTTCCTTCTTCTGATTTGTGAAGCACTATTGTAAAAGGAGGGGCAACAAGGCCTAGATATTTGTATAGATTAGCCATGTTTAGATACTCTTCTTTCTAAAAAGAAATGGTGTCAGTAAGTCACTTCTTTTGGAGGAACAGAGCAGCTCTGAAAGACATCAGATGGTCAATTTTGCTGCCTTTTTAGTGGTTTAGGGAGTTCAGTGTAGGAACTCGGGTTTGGTCTGAGAAAAAGACTGGTTTTCTAAACTATTCATCTTAGTTTTTTCCTTTAGAGAGGGAACTGGAGAGATGTTCTACTGTTTGAGGTAAAAAGCATATGAATTGTAAAAGTTCTTTATGGTGATAAATGCTTTCATTCTGCTGCTATGACCAAAACCAATGTGAAAGGATAGGAAACTTCTGTTCATATAATTTTATTTCACAACAGCTGATAAAATAGCAAGATTAACATAATTTCCAAATGCTTCTACAGAATGTTTAATGGTTGATATTTCCAGGGTCATCAGCCACGGAGCTGCCATCAGGAATGCCTGGACACTCTTGGCAGCAGATTGTCAGGAAGAATCTCCCACTTGGCTGACTGAATGGGATATTTCTTCCTCATGATGCAGCAAGAGCATCTGTAAACATTTTGAAGTTCTGGTCAACAGCAAATACTTGGTAAAGATTTTTCTGACTTTATTGGGAGCAAGAACGAGTTATATCATTTCTAGCTTGATACAATCAAAGACCTTTTAAGGAAATGAAGTGCCTACATTTTCTTGCACACCAATGAGAGTTGTGATTAGAGGAAAACTAATAGATACTACAAATAAATAAAGCTTAAAGTTCCTGCTGTATTTAGTGACATCTTGCAATATACTGCCCTGGTGCAACTTGAGGTCATTTCCTCTTGTCCTATCGCCTGTGACTTGGGAGAAAAGAGTGACCCTCACCTCGCTACAACCTCCTTTCAGGAACTTGTAGAGAGCTATAAGGTCTCCCCTCAGTCTCCTTTTCTTCAGGCTGAACAACCCCAGCTCCCTCAGCCTCTCCTCATAAGGCTTGTGCTCCAGACCCCTCACCAGCTTCATTGCCCTTCTCTGGAACCACTCCAGCACCTCAATGTCTTTTTTGTGGTAAGGGGCCCAAACTTGACACAGTACCCAAGGCGGGACCTGACCAGTGCCAAGTACAGGGGGATGATCACTTCCTTAGTCTTATCCACCACACTGTTCCTGATACAGGCCAAGATGCTGTTGGCCTTTTTGGCTACCTGGGCACACTGCTGGCTGATGTTCAGCCAACAGTCAACCAACACCCCCAGGTCCTTCTCTGCCAGGCAGCTCTCCAGCCACTCTGGCCCAAGCCTGTATGGCTGCATGGGGTTGGTGTGACCCAAGTGCATGGCCCAGCACCTGGCGTTATTGAACCTCATACCACTGGCCTTGTCCCATCAATCCAGCCTGTCCAGATCCCTCTGCAATGCCTTTCTACCCTCAAGCAGGTCAACACTCCCACCTAATATGGTGTCATCCGAAAACTCACTGAGGGTGCACTCAGTCCTCTTGTCCAGATCATTGATGAAGATATTAAAGAGGACTGGCCCCAATGGAAGGAAGGAAGGAAGGAAGGAAGGAAGGAAGGA